>WAAB01022637.1:1502-53923 GCA_013389865.1 Piaya cayana
CTCCGCCACCGGGAGCGGAGGGGCCGGGTCCTGACCCCCCCACTCGGCCGCCCCCCTTGCTCCCCCCCGCCCCGGGCCGGGAAGTGGCGTGGTGGGGAGGAACAATAACCGTCACCTCGAACGGGGTGAAGCGGGTGCAGGGAGCAGGGTGGGTGGTTGCTGGGGTCAGAGGGAGGCAGGGAAGCAGCAAACTTCACAGCATCGCCAGCGAAATGGCCTTTTATTATTTTTTTTCCTTGCCCCTCTTCTGATAGCTGAACCTTGGAGAAAACAATAACCAAGCCTCCTGCAAACAGTTTAGGGGAGGGGGGAAAATTACCTTTAGGAGTCCTGAGAAGTGACCCGAGCGAGGAGCGAGCTGTCTTGTCTTTAATAACCCAGCAGGAGCAAGGGTGGCACCTTCCAGTGCCGCTTACAACAAACATCTGGTCCTGTACCTGTTAGCGAGAGGGATTTGGGACATAAACAGCAGGCGATGCTTTGTTTCTCAACCCTAAACCTGATTTATTCTTTGGACGCCTTCGCAAGCAGCATCACAACGCGGACACCACAGTGTTGGGGGCAACTGGCCTGCGGGATGGAGTCATCGCAGGTATCTGCAGCTATCTCAGGATTACAGCAGGAGGAGAATTGAAGGAGAACCCCCCTGAGAACCCCCAGTTCTCAGCCTACTCCACAAGCAAAAGGAATGAGCGGCCAGTAGCACGGGGACCAGATTGGGAGTCGATGGCCACAGCTTGTAAACAGCCCCAACTAAGGACACGGGGGAAAAGTTTCATGTTGAAACGTCCCCTGCGTGGTCACGCTGACTCTTAGCATTCAGAGTCCTGAAAGGTGAAGGTTTTCCAGCCAACATGGGGTTTGGAGGGAGGACAGGAGGCGTTTCACTGGAATTAGCCTGCTTGAGAGCCCTTTCGGCTGCTCTGTCAATACAACCACAGCAAGGGCTGGTTACGGGTTATTTTAAAACAGATTACGTTAAGAGACCAAAGAGGTTCAATGAAAGATAAACCCAAGTCAGTTTATAAACAGAAATACTTCAAAGCTGACTTGAAAGCTGGAAAAAAAAAATAGGGAAGGAGAATTTCATTTAAAGGGAGGAAAATCTCTGCTTGTTCCTGCCCAGCTATTCCTGTATCCCTGTGTGCAAAAGGAAACTCTTTTGTGCCACCTAATGTTAAGTACAGATCACTGTTATCTTCTCCATGCCCATCACACCCCAGGAGTATGGGGGAGGCCTCGGGGTGCTCGGTGCAGCCCAGCCGAGCCGGGCAGCAGGGGATGCTCGGCATCCAAAAGTGCCACCAAACCAAGAACAGGAAAAGAAACTTCAGCTCAGTGGGTACGGATCAGATTATCTGCTTGTTTTAGGACTCGAGGGGCGGAAAAAAGCAGGGGGTGCAACCATTAGAAGGAGAGACTCCAAATTTGGTCTCCGTTATAACAAAGCAAATCCAGAATGAGCACATCCCGGTTTGACGGAAGCTGCCCACCCAAGCAGTATCTCAGCATCCTCTGGGATTACAGCAGCTTCTCCCTCCACTCTCCTCGAGTCCTTCAGGCTCTGCTCACTCACGCCTCTCAACTTGAAGAAGTTCTGGTGTGTGCTTATCAGCCCTTCGTGCTAAGACTAATTTAGTCTAGAAATTTCTCATGCAACCTTTAAAGAGGAAAGGTTGAAGGAAAGCATTTCTCTGATAACAATGAATTACACAGCTGTTGTGATTTTAATGGAGGGTGTTAAACACCTCTAACAGTTTTAGAAGCTAAATCTTCTTTGCTTTTTAAGTTATATGGAGAGAACCTGAGGCTTCCTTTGGGTTTAAATGTCAAATATTCTCAGGCTGTGCTCTCCTCCCCTCTAAAACCGACCATGGCTGTAGGAGAGGGTTCACTTGAAAGCAAAGGTTGCTAAAAGTAAGTAGGAGTTCTGTCTCAATTCATAGTGTTCTTTCTCATTCGTTCAGAATATGAACCACTCAATCCATACCTAGACTAAATTTGACCAAGACGCTTTTAAAATCCCTAAATTTTAATATTTTGAGTGGTTATTCATTCATTTTTAATTAGCAATTGTGCAGGTTCAGGCAGAGGAGGCTGGAGCACCGGCTCCTGTTGGGCCTGCAGCAATGGACCAAGATCACTGCTGGGTTTTAGGGCAGACCCATATGTAGATGGATGCACCTTTAAAACTAAATCTTTCTCCCAGGAGCCAGGGAGCGTGTGGGGCTGAGGGGATCCTCTCCAGCCAAGGCTCTGACCCCCAAACCCAAACAGAATTCATCCCTTTACTCACCAGAGCAGTTTCCATGTAATTCAGTGAGCTCCTTCGTGCAAGATGAAATTACTCATTTGTGTCTTCGCATAATCTAATTCCAAGGCTCCATCCTAGGAAAAATCACATTCGCAAGATTTTAGGCAGGTGACCAGTCCCACTGAGTATCTCCAGAAATACTCGCCGAGGTCAGGGCCTCTTACCCCTCGCCTACCCCTTTTCTAGCGTCCCGTAACCAAAGCCCTAGGAAGGCTCCACAGCAATTACATGTTTAGGATATGCGATAGCCGCAGTTAAGATTTTTACCACTGATTGCAGGATAAAATTTACTTCAAAAGTGCAAGAGCCCATTTTTAACCCCCACTCTTCCAGCTGCTTTCCATTATAGACATTCTGAAGAATCAAAAGCAATTAGAGCACACGAAGCCCCAACGGTCAATAATTTCCAAATCCAAACCCTTCTTAGAGCAATGAGCATCTAATTTTGTGAACACTAAGGTATGGAAAGGGCCAAACTAAAGAACTTTTGGTTTAACGTAATGAAAAGAAAGCTGGACTTCTTCGCTGGGAGCCAGCGTGCGAGATGGATTCTTGGTTGAGTTTGTAAGCTTTGGGTAAACAAGAGGATTTAAAGCCACCATTGAATGTCGGGGGGGATGTGAACGGTCCATGGTTTATACACACTTGTGGAAAGATCCATAGGTGGATCTGTCACTCGCTGATTCACAGCCAGCGCTACCGGCTTGTAAATATTTGTAGAATCCCATCCTTAATTCAAATGGTAAACCAGTATTAAATCTCGGGAGGGGATGGAAAGAGGAGCGTAAGGAAGGGCTGTCACGGGTAAGAGGTTGCCAACAAGAAGTTAAAAAGCTAGCAGCAAACATCATTTCTGGTTGTGTGGAGCTATCGATCGCTGGGCCCTGGCTTGGCAGCTCCGTGCGGCTTCTTGTCAACGTTCTCCAGACACAGAGCAGCAACGACACCAAGGACTCTGCGGCTGCCAAAGTCTTTAAAATCTGGGGGTCTTTCAAGTAGTGGCTGCCAGAAGGAGGGCAGGAGCCTTTCTCACCCCTGGTGCTAGTAAGGGTCCAGAAATGCCGCTCTATCCTTCTACTGCTGGATTTTTATTTCTTAAATGATACCAGCCCCTGACTTCTGCACCTCAAGTACAAATAATATTTACCCAATGTAGAAATGCCATTTTTGAGCTGGAGTTGTTTTCCTTTTTGGCCAAGGCATGAGGTTTCATTTTGTATATTTACCTTTGGGAAAGAAAAAAAATAAATTAAAGCAAAATAAAATAAAATAAAATCAGCTTTCAAAATCTTACTCACCAGAAAGCGGCTGATGGGGGGAACACCAACATCTGAACCCCTCCTGCCATGTCAGTTGGAGCACAAATGGAGGTAACAGGAGCTGCTCCCCATTCAGAGCTTGTACTTCTGTCTAGCTTATGGGATTAGTCTCTGTTACATCTATCTACAGCTAGAAACTTGTGATCCAGTTAAAAACAGCCTGAAAGGCACCCAGCAGGTGCTGAGGGCCGACTCCACAGCACAAATTCTGTGCAGTTATGGGGGAAAAGCAGGGGCTGCCCTTGCATGGGGCTTTCTGAGGCTTCATACAGGAGCAAGGGGAAAGGAAAAATAGAAATACCACCAGAAAACACTGGCAGGCAGGTGAAATTACCCACTGCCTTTTCTCACCCCTGCTCCAGAACCTGAAAATGGAGTTGCCGACACATAAAACAAGTGCTGTCAAACAGGAGCTTGTGATACTTCACTGCTTCTTGCTCCTTCCATGTAGTATGGACATAGTGGATCTCTCAGACCTAGGAAATGCTGATTTAGCACTGGAATTCTGAGTTTGCAGAAACGGTCTTAGAAATGCCGTGGGGAATGACTAAACCTACAGGAAGATTATAGCCCTGCATACATTTAGGCTGTTGATTTAAAACTTTATTAACTTTGATATTGCTTCTTCACAAAGGAAATAATTCTGCAGCGGGAACTCTGTCCAAGTAAAGATACTGTGGGGGTCAAATCCTTCTGTTCCATTCTGCTTTTCGATACAGTAGGCAAATCTTTCTGTAGGTGATGCTACAAAACCACAAGTGCATGTGGCGCTTTACAGACATGAAGATGGTTCCCAAATCCTGCCCTGCACAGCCAAAACTTCTCATAACTGCAGCAGAAAGAGGATGCTGCGCACCTCAAATTATACTTTTTAATGGAGAAATTAATAGTCTAGGGTTTGCTATCATAAATTCTTCATAGTCCAGTAAGGCTGTAATACAGAAAATCTGCCTTTTGTAACACAATCTGTACAGAAATGGGTATATGGTAATGTGACTGGAAAGGGTTTTCTCAGAAAAATATGCAGTTGCATAGTAAAACAGTTATAACAGGATTAGGTTTCAAGTACAAAGCTAAATTCAAAGATTTTTTTTCAGGATGGTATATGGGGGAATGACAAACTGGGATTTTTGAGCTTTCAGTTTCCGACTGTAGGGAACCGCTGAGACTGAGCATCACTTGGGCTGAACCGATGATCTGGTGGGTCTCTTCCAACCTGGTTGTTCTCTGATTCTAAAGCATCACTCATCTGGGAAAGAAATGTCCCCTCCTCTGCTGCAGCCGCCCCATGATCACATCCAGCCAGGTACATCACACAGCTGGGTACGGTCCTGGGTTCCTCTCCTGCAGTCTGCACTCCAGCTTCTCACACCCTGGGGCTGCTCCTTCAGGTCACAGCACCTCCCTCCAGAACCTGCACATCTAAACACTGTTGGCTGACTTGGCTGTCCTACCCTAGGTAATGCTGGCTCTCAATTCTCTTTGCAGGGGCTCTTTCATTGCTAGAAAAAAATGCTATTGAATCATTCTAAGTGCCATTTATTGGACAAAAATTATGCGTGGGGCAGCTTAATGCCATTCAGTAAAAGTGAGCACCTGTTAGGGTACAGTCACCCCAAATCCAGATTAAATAAGTCTGTGCCATCTGATATGTTTTGCTGTGCTGGAGACCAGTTCCAGATGATCTCCAACTGCACCTCATCTCATCTGAAGATTCAGACTCAGCGTGAATGTTTCCTGCTCTACAACATCCTTCACCCTTGATTACAAGATACTTTTTGCTGTTTCATGCAAAACAAAGCACATGAAATAAATAATAATGAACAACGGTTTTAGCAGAGAAGTCTTGAGGGGGTGGTTTCTAATCACCTAGAGAGAAACCATTGACAATTTGTTCTGAGTTGCTGCTACCTCTTGCGTATATTGAAGGCAGGACAAGCTGGGAGAGAGGGTGAGAGGAGGGTGGACACCCAGCACGGCCACGGGAGAGTTAAAAGGGATGAGTTCAGCGGGTGCTGGTTTCCAGCCCCATTACAAATGCCTTCAGAAGAGATTGATGCCATGCCATTTCTCCCTCTTGCCCCAACCTAAGCCACAAAAACGCCGTATTGGAATTGTAACGCCTCATATATTCTGGGGAAGATAATAGTAAACTGCGCTGCTTTGACCTTTTCTGGATTTCAGCTGTTTTATTCTCTCGCCGCGGCCATCCCTCGCCTTCGCAGCAGTAACCTGTGGGGATGCGGTGCAGCAGAGGCCAATCCAGCTACAGAATATTGAAAAGGTTAAAGTCTATGTTTATGAGTCTATTAAATGTTTATGGTGTTTCACAGGCTATACCGGGCATTAAAATTATGATCTCTCATTCTCATAACAAACACTGTAACGAGAACAGAAAATGGCAAAGCATGAAGCCGTTCTGCGGGCAGGGTTCGTAATGAGGATGCAAAACCAGCACGATATTAATTTGCTCCTTTGAAATAGTCAAAAGGGACTAGATGACGCCACAACCCAAAATCCCTCCTAGTGTGACGTAGAAACAAATCGTCTGACAAGAAGTTACCAGGGATCCATCCCACCCGGCCTCACATCTCCACACCGACCAGCAGCAGAGACATTAGTGGAAACCAGGAAACCAACACAGACATGAGAAGTTTCCTTCAGTCCTCAGAGTTTTTAAGCTAAAATGCAAAAGTGAAACATTTTTGGAGACTGCTGGCACAGAGTCGTGTTGCTGGGGACAACGCTTTCTTGTCCCACAAGCTCCTTGTAGCCCACGCAGATCACCACAAGCTATCTGCTTTGCTTTTACTCATCACGCTGGGTTTTATAGGTCAATTAAACGCTGCAGGTTTTTTTTTCTCTTTTCATCTGTTCAAAGTTTCAAGTGAAAGTAGCGGAGAACCAAGTTCTGCTTCAGCATTTGCCTCAGCAGAAGACAGATGAGATGGGCTACTGAGAAATAGCCACGGGTGTTATTGCAGAGCCCCCCAGATCAGCGCAAGCTGCAAACTTTGTGGCACCCACGGACAACTTGTTCTTCCAAAAAGCATCTGCACTGTGATACGGTCAACTAGGAACACAAAGCTACACAAAGACTGAACTCGTGAGCCACTCAAAACCCAAACCTGAAGCAACTTCTGCTTAAAAACTGTGAAAATAAAATATGCAAAATCAGTAAATGTATTTCCCCCCCCCCCACTATTACCTCGAACAAATTGCTGGAGAAAATTACGCAATGTTTTCATTTTAAAATCGCTTCCGATCTGATAGTGGTTAATGAAAATAACAGGTCATTAAAATGGCAGTTATCGCAAGCGTACGGAAAGTAAAACCGCAGCATCAAATATAATGATGTCATTGATATTTGTTTTACTCTCTCTATAGCATTAACATGCTTTTTTATTAGCTTTGTAATAGCGTATTAAAAATACCATAAAATATTATATGTGACAAAAGATTAAAAAACTTTGTGTAGGCACTGAACCAGGATTAGTGCTATGTAAATAGAAATACATGAACTGAAGTTAACTAATACATGGTACCTCAGAGGGACCGAGATAGCTCGGCACAGGCAGAGAGGGCAGGAGTGACTGGGCTGTTAGGGGAGAAAATGCCTGTGGATAAATCAACCTTAACTCCCAAATGTTTTATGAGAAACACTTTCTTTTTTAAAAAAAAAGAAAAAGAAAGTCCCCCAAGATTTCACAGGCATTTAAACCCAGTTGCACGAATCCAATGTTCTCTCTTGGGTTGTGGTCATCAGTTACCTCTCGTGTTGAAATATTGTGAAATTCCCAATTAGGGTCAGGTTTTCCCAGGGTGGCTGACGTGAGGCAGCTCTGTGTGTGGCGTTTCAGCTCTGTGATGACAAGCCCCCCACTGCCCTCNGTGTAGGCACTGAACCAGGATTAGTGCTATGTAAATAGAAATACATGAACTGAAGTTAACTAATACATGGTACCTCAGAGGGACCGAGATAGCTCGGCACAGGCAGAGAGGGCAGGAGTGACTGGGCTGTTAGGGGAGAAAACGCATGTGGATAAATCAACCTTATGTCCCAAAGGCTTTATGAGAAACAGACTTTCTCTCTTTTTTTAAAGAAAAAGTCCCCCAAGATTTCACAGGCATTTAAACCCAGTCAGAGGAATCCAATGTTCTCTCTTGGGTTGTGGTCATCAGTTACCTCTCGTGTTGAAATATCGTGAAATTCCCAATTAGGGCCAGGTTTTCCCAGGGCGGCTGACATGAGGCAGCTCCGTGTGTGGCGTCTCAGCTCTGCGATGACAAGCCCCCCACTGCCCTCCAGGGCAGGGAAAGTTCCTCCTGCCCTGCAAAACCGAGGGAGGAAGAAGAGGAGAATGAGAAAGATAGAAACAAGGCAGCCAAACAGCATGTCTACCAGGAGATGGGAGGGTTTCAATTTCTTCTGTACCTGTTTGGGGGTGTTGCTGTGCAGCTCACTCCTTGGAAGGGAAAAACATGAGAAAACCTACTAAGTGGGGTGTGAGCTGAAGGGCAGTAGCTGCTCTGCTGGGTACAGCGGCGATAGTTTGAGACAGCAACTTTTTGGGCTGAGTTACTGAGATCCGTGGCACAATGCAGGTAGTTCCTGAGCATCTTTGTGCTCCAGCACCACCTGTATAGTAGGTTCATCATCATTGAATCATAGAATCATAGAATCACCAGGTTGGAAGAGACCCACTGGATCATCGAGTCCAACCATTCCTACCAACCTCTAACCCATGCCCCTCAGTACCTCAAAAAAGAACTGCTTAATGCAGTTTACCAGTAAAGAACTGCTTAATCTTTTAAAAATATCTACTTTTCATCACATAGAATGTACTTTGAGAAGTAATTACGCTTCTGTTAGAGAAAAACAGCCTTTACAAGTTCAATTCCTTTTAAAAACTAAAGTATAAACCCAAAGTGGGAGTGGGTTTTTTTCCAAAAAATCTACCATTCCTCCTCACGTCCAAAGCAGAATATTCAGAATATTCAATTCTAGATCGCAAATATTTTTTGTCTGTATTTTTTTGGGGGTGTCTCTGAGCTCTTCCACCAGGGCGTGGAGAAATGCAGCCTGACCACTCATTTCTGCTCAAACGTGCAGGTATTCATGTAACATGGTCCTACAGCAAATCAGCAAGCAAACTGGTATGAACCAAGGCAATGAAGAGAATAGAGCAGAGTACTGAAGACACAGGGTTGTTGAGCTGAGCAGGCAAGCTTGTGATTAGACAAAAATTTACTTTCTTGACGGTGCTTAACATCTACGCCGTGTATGTGAGCAATGTATTGTGCAAACATCTGGTGTTCCAGCGGTGAGACGGATCACGTGGATGGATGATCAAACACAGCAAGGCTCATCGCTCTTCTGCTGGAGACGCGTGGTCACGCAGCCAACGCGCATCTTTCTACTTGCTCTGGCTGCTCATCTATTGATTTCAAACCGCTCTGACTCCCCCTGCGTCTGGTGGCAGACGCAGAAGAGCTGAAGCTACTGGGAAATCAGCAAAGCAGCAAGCTGAGCAGTACAAATTTGTAAAAATTATTTAATGCTGGGAAGCTGATCTAGTCATCTCCCCCCCCCCCCGGTAATACTGTCAATTAAGTGTATGAAATTAATATTAATTATCAATAATGAATTGTTTGCAAGTGTAATAATGAATAGAGAAAATAAGAAGATACACAGCACATTTATGATGCAAAACTGTTGGCTGTGTCTGAGTCTTTCCGCTGAAATCTGTTTTGATTCCATCAAGAAATACATTCATAATTATATTTTCTTAGTATTTGAGTTGCAAATCAGCCTAGACAGATTAGAAAGTGCCATGAAGCAAGTGTATACACTGAAAATCTGTCTGATCCAAGAAGTTATATTCATTGGAGAAAAAAGAAATCAGAAAAAAAACCCCAGAGATGCTCAGCAAGAGCAACCGTCTTTGAAAAAAAGGAAACCAGCAGCACCTGGAATCTTCTAATTTACCATCAAAGCTCTCAGAGATGCAGGAAAGGCCTTGATTACAACATCACTAACAAGGGCNGCAATTTCTTCCTCATACCTAATCTAAATCTCCCTTCTTCTAGCTTAAAATCATTACCCCTTGTCCTGTCACACAGTTGGCTTTCACTTGATCAAAATGAATCTTTAAAGAAATATTTCCCCCCCAGGACTACCTTCCTCCTCCCGCAAAATTCTTAAAATTTTCCCACCTGACATACAGTGCATGTGGAGCCAAGTCCAACAGCAAAATAGTTGTTTGACACCAGTCACACTGGGGTTATTTTAAGTTTCATTATAAGACCCAAAACAAAATATTCCCCACTTGAGATAATTTCTTACAGTGCTTGCTCATCTGAATTGAAAAGTTGATGCTAGTTTATAGGTTAGGAAAGTATTTGATTTGGGAATTCTATCTAACTTATACGGGTTTCCCAAGTTTGGGCTCTAGGGGAGCCAGATCCTGCAGAAGGGAGTAGGAGGGTACAGCATTATGGGCTCTACTGGAAAAGGGAATGCAAGCAGTTGCTCTTCCCAGCTAATTTTTTAACTAACATCCATGCTTGCATTCCCTGCAGGACTCCTGCGGGCACGGGGTTGGCTGTGCGGCGTGTCCAAGAAAGCTATAACCTCAGGGCAGCTCTGACCAGCATCACAGGAGGGGTTTGAGCACCACAGCTGGTGCAGAGCTCAGGAACAGCTGGATGAGGTGAGCAAAAAGCTGTTGGTTACCATGAAAATTGAGCTGTATGTGCACTAGGCTGCTCCTACAAGCCTCTGTGCAAATATCCATTTGCTTTCTAGAAGACCCTGCACAATAACCAAAAAGCTGATGAACTTTGAAAACCTGCAGTACCATAAGCAGCATTAATCCTTTTTTAGAGCCGTGTATAAGATGATGGATCAGTTATGCTGCTTGAGGGGCATAAATATCATTTATTAAGACAGTCCCGGTTAGTTCTTTGCAATTATTTTTTAATAGAAACATGAATCTCAGTGAAAGTCAGATTTATGCCTAGACTCACGTAACCCAGTGGCAGGATCTTTGAACCCAAATTATTTAGGAAGTGGAGAACTCTCTCGGGCGTGGGGTGTTTCTGCTTGAAAAGTGCAATAAGCAGCAAAAAGAGTGAAGTCTCTGGGGGTTAAATCTTTCAGCATCCTCAGTGCACATCACGGGCTCAGCTGAGCCATGAAGTTACGCTTTATAGCTGGCACCTCTGGAGGAAGCTCCGACACCCTGAACAAAGCAGCTCTTTACAAGGGCAAAAAAAAATTCTTCTAACTCAAGGAAATGAAAACAGAGCAAGGAGACAAAACAACTCTTTAGCTCTGTAATGTTGATTTGCACCAAGCTAAGCTGCTGTTATTCTGAGCTGATCTGTGGTGTTTCTGCCCTTCTCCCACTAAAGCGAGACATTCAGCATTAGTTATTCAACAACAAAGAAAAAAAATAGTAGAATCCAGATAAGGAATTCATTCCTGTAAAGTGCTCCTCTGCCGTTACTTAAGAACAGCAGCAATGCAAACTGAATTGTATCAAACTCGTGATACATACAGTAAGGGAATAAACACAAATTACTTGCCCAGATTCTCCCCAAAGGACTTTGCTTTTTTTTTTTTTTTCACATTAAAACACCTGTTACTGAAATACTTTTGTAGGTGCAACGTAGAATTATTTTAAAAAGCACTTGGCAAAATAACTTAAAAGTTTACATCAGGAACTGAATACAAATGCTGTTTCCAGTTTGAATGGTGAAACTGAGCCAGTGGCTGTGTCACATTGGGATTTCAGCAGGAGGACTTGGGAAAATTGACCTTCCAGTGGGGAAACACCCACTCTCACCTTTAGTGAGGGACAGAAACGAGAGCTCCGAGCCTCTCCCAGATCCAGAAACAGATGGAAAAGGTCCTACAAAGAGATTGCTGGATCAGCCATCCCAACTATCCCTCCTCCCCACCCAGTCTTGGCACTTCAGCAGAGATTCCACTTGCTTCTGATTTAATTAGAAATGATTTCTAAATTAAGCTGGCCAAGAGGGGCACCAGGCCCATGGGTGCAGGGGGTGGGAGAAGGCAAACCTGCTGGCCCCGGGGATCTCCTCAGCCTCTGTCCTAACACCTTCCCCAGACTCTTCTGCACCCAAGCAGCTCTACTTTAAGCGAAAGTCTGATCCACTCTTTCAATGAGGCTCTTTCAGAGAGTCAAAGGCAAGTGAATATTAAAATTGAAGTTCATAGGAAAAGCTTTAATTTTGACGGGACGCACAGGAATAACAAATTGTTTGGGATACAGTTTCCCTTCAGATGCTTGGATGTGCCACTTCGCACTGAATCAGAAACCAGAAATCAGTTTGCACATTAAAAAAAGCAGCTGCGGTCCTTTGATATTTATGGGAGGCTGAGAGAAAATAATTCTGAATAATACAAGTCCTTTGACATTAACTGAACGTTATTTTTTAAATAAATTGAGTGTGGTTTTACTTATAAGCCCGAGCTTTCTGCAGCTCACAGTGCTGCTGAAGGGGGAGGAAAGACAACCTTCAGCTGGCACAAGCTGTCAGAGCTGGAATTTGAAGGAAGTGGGATCATTTATGCTTGGTAAAGGTCTGCTCCGGAGTACTGCTCAGGATCCTATGAATCCCTTCTCTTTCAGGAGAAGGGCTGTCTGAATATCATTCCCACTGCCCTTTATTTTTATCCATTAGACAAACAAAATGAACGATCACATTTATGCCACGGACAGAAAGCAGACCCCACAGGCTATACGGTGTGAAAAGAACTCTTTCTACCGCGCGAGATAATGCTTGAAAAGGTGAATGAAAAGATTTTACTAAAGAGGAAAATGTCCCTGTCAGACCCTTCCTAATTCTGAGCTCTTCAGTAACGTCAGCCTCACTAATCCCTACCTAGCTGTGAGTTCAAATGAAAAATTCATTAACTTTGTGTCCTTTAATTTATTAGGTGTAGCAACACTCCTCATCAGGGGAAGGGCTGAAAGGAAGGGACAATCGAGGCTCTTTTATTCTTTTTTTCAAACCTACGGGCTCACAAAGGGAGAGAACCAGTTTGTGAGAAATTACGTTCACCTAATTAGAAGAGGCGCCGTTTGCTGGTGCAGCCACGCTGAAGCCGCCCAAAGGGAAAATAAATGTAAAACCTGCCATCAAAGACCTGAAATGGCCACGGTGAAAACCGTGCCAGGGCCAGACAAGAGCAGAGGCACCTCCGTGACCATTTCATCCCACAGTGGTGCATAAAAAGGGAAGACGTTAGGAACAAGGATAACAAAGTCTTTTATGTAGTGAATTACAGCTGAAATCTGGACTGCCTGCACCACAGCAGGATGAGATGCTGCTTTATAGCCACCACACCAACCGCTAGGTACCTCGTATATTCTGTGGAGGCTTTCCCAGCGAACTGCCAAGGAAAGTCAAGTTGTGGAATCCAAGGGTAGGAAATAGAAAGGATTTTTTCCTCCTCTGAACACTGTCTCTCATTCCAGGGATCGCATCACAACCACTCTCTGCTCAGCTTCCACAGCTGAACCTGGGGAGAATAAACCACTCCCATCTTTCTCATTGGGCTGATAGAAACATTCCTTTTTATTCGCAGTAACAGGATATTTTGTCCTTACATGACCCTGCCCGGTGTCCCTCCCCTCCCCTCTTTGGAAAGGAGTAAATAATTATCCTTATTTTCTGCCAGGAAACACAGATAGGGAGCGGGGTGAGATGGACTGCAGCCAGGGCAGAGCCAGCAGCAGAGCCCTCCCTCCAGCCTGCCAGTCCCAGGACCTATTAACATTAATGCTTAATTAGTGTTTACATTTTGCTTGGAAAATGTAAACACGTATCTGCACCAGCCAATACCAGCTGTGACGGGCGAGTGATGTTATCCAAAAGCAATTTCCTCTCCTTTCAAAGGGGCATCTCCAGTAGGTAGGACCATAAAACAGCATCTGAATCGCGACAGCTCATATTGTGCATTTACAAAGCGCAGCAGCGGGGTCGTATCACCAGCCACAAGCTGAGACCAGTGACTATTTAGACTGACAAGAGAGGCTAAATAAAGTAGTAGGAAAACAGAAAAAAAATTTTAAAAACCCCACAGAAAGCCCCCCAACCCCTTTGAGGATGCTACAGCAGTCATATATGATTTCAATTATGGAAATACAAACTGTCTTGGTAGCCATATGGATATACTCTTCGAAGCAGCAAATTATTGATACAAAAATTAATTGTCCTTTGTAACGGCAGAAAAATCTGAACAGCTGGAAAAAAATGTTCACCATGAAATCTGAGTCCAGCGGAGGTTAATCTGGATTTAAATTTCTTTACAGATGTTACAATGAAGCTCAGATGAGCCAGAAGTTCGTAAAATCAGCTGGTTTCTCATGCCCATTCTCTTGTTCACAAAACCAATACACGAGCTCTGGTTGTTGGCTCTCCACCCCCTGAACCCTGTGTCCTACTTACCTGAAGATGTAGCGTGTCCCTCTGTCACCAGCAGAACCTTCCCGAGGCTGGTTGGCCAGATGTGTCCTTCCTTGTGGTCCAAGCTCTCCCACTCCAGGGATGGTGGTGGACAAACAGCTGGAGGAGAAAGTCACACATCTGAGGATTTTTTGCTGGAAAAAATAAATCCACCAATACTCTCTGTCACCGATTTTTCTAAAAACCTCTGTGACGTTAGGTGTTAGGATAGCAACTGTTCATGGCTTTTGGGGGGACGGATATGATGGGGAAAGAGTCATCAGCGAGCACTTTTTCAAGCACTGAATATTACTAAAGTGCTACGTCACCTCTGTATGCTCTAAAAGACGAGACAAAGCCGGTCTGTCCCCCTTCTCCCTCGGACACTCCTGGAAGGAAGCCCTGGGGGCTGTAGAAGTTAAGCCAAGTTCTTGAGCAGCAGAGCTGATGCAAGATGATTTTTTTTTTTTTTGGAGGGTGGAGCACAGTCACCCATGTCTCAGCAACCACGTGCCACTCTGGAAATCAAGCATTAATGTTGGTTTTGCAGGTGTAAACTAAGTCTCTCTAGGGAAGTGGAAAATGATCACTGAGAACAACCAGAGCTGATGCAAAAATTATAATGATTAACTATATAAATGGTCATTGGTGCCTACATACAACTTCTCTGCAAGGATGAGTGGGATATACAAGGTGCTAATTCAGTTACTTAAAAGAGAGAGACTTTAAAAAAGTGTATGATGTGCAATCATTGCCAATTTGAGGTTGAAGACCACTATCCCGTAGTGTCACCTAAATCATGCATAACCTAAAACTAAAAGAACCAGAGATCATTCAGGCTCAGGTGAGCAGCGTGGGAAAAGAGTCAGCAAAACACTACAAGCTGTGCTAATTAAGAATAGCAAATAAACAGTAATATCTTTATTCCTTCTTATCTTAAGGAACGGCTCAAGTTTTGGTACTGTGGCAAGGAAATATTTTACAGCAAAGGGCACCTGGGAATGCAGAGATTGTGTGACTATGGCTTAGATAATCTGTTACAGTTCTTCAAATACAGATATATTTACCGTAGAGAAATTCTTCTTGCAATTAAGGACACATTCAAGGCCCCAGAGCCCCCCCAGACAGCTTGCAATTCCCAAAAGCAGGACACATGAAAAAGTGAAGGTGCAGGACTGCCCTGGAGCAAGCGAGGTCAGGGTTATTGCAGACTCGCATGTGGGTGCACGCCACAGTCCTTGGTAAAGCATGAATCACAGGAATTACTATGCAAATACTCAATGTATGATTTTTTTTTTAAGCTGCTCTTGCATTTCTCTTTAAAAACTTAAATTGGAATGAAGTTTTGTGATTGCTCTCCATGCAAGGACGACTTTAGCACGGAGCAGGGTGTCATTTGTCACTGAGCGCTAGAATAACCAGGCTAACCACAAATCACAAATGGAAAACTGCAAAAACTGCCCCGGTGAAACACAGGGAAGGTAACTTACCCCAGAGCAACAGAACAATGGGCAAACGCTGTCATCATGCACTCGCAAGGAAAGCTTCTGAAAACATAGGTAACTGTAGTGATGCTTTTGAAGGGTTTTTCCTGTTCATGGATCTCACGAGATGATTGCAGGTGTGATGCCAGTCTTGCCTGCCCACCTTTCTCAAATTCTCTCAATCTCTTTCTCAAAATCTCTCAATTTTGCAGCCCTGAAGTTAGGCGGTAAGTGCATTTCTCCAAGTAGATCTCACCAGGAGAAGCTGTTTGGAGACGACACCCACAGAAGCAGCTCAGTAACCTGGACACTCCCATTTACTCTTAATCCTTTTGAAATAGCAGCTCCAAGCCACTCTGGGGTGGTAAAACACAAGCCATTTATTCGCATGCCACATCAGACTAGAAAGGTAGATTGTGTGCATATGAGGGCATTAAGGTTGAACATTATTTATTATGCATTATTTATTATGCTTAGCCAGACACCTTTGATGTTTGTGAAGAGCACCGTCTGAGCTCATTTTTGGAATAAAGTAGCTAGCTCAATGATATCTTCATTTCTTGAAGACAGTTGTTCAGTCTCTTTTCTATACTGTATGTTCCACATTAAGTCATTATCTATGCTGCTCACTCCATTAATTCTGCTAGTTTTATTAGCAAAGTTCTGCTGCCTGGTCCTGTAGCAGTGACAAGCATTTCTAAAAGCTAATCTGACAGATAATGACTCCATTAAGTGTTGAATACTAATTGGTTTACATCAGGGGCCTGAAATTAATTGATGTAAATAAATTAGCACCTGAGCATGCATCACCCCAGCTTTGGATTTTCCTAAATACCAATGATTTTTAAAGCTTGTATCTTCAGCGAAACGCAACAGAATATAAACAGACAGGATGAGTAATTAAAATGTGGCAACGAAATAAGACTATCAAGATGAGCTTAACAAAGATTGTTTACCTATTGATGGCAACGGTAGCGCCTGCCTGTACAGTCTGTTTACACTGCTCCAACTTGTATGAAAGATACTTTTCTGACAGCTTCCCAAAGATATAATTATCATTACTATTAATAACAGCGACACTGACCCCCACGCCACTACTAAGATTTAGTTAAGTTACACAATACACAGGGAACATGTGCTCCTATTCACAACAAATACCTGTCCCCCCCTTAAAAGTCAAGCCTTCAATTAATAATTCAAGGGATTAATAAAAGTTATTTTCTTTTAAAAGGATAAAACCTCATTATAGTGGAGATTTGACAACGGAATGATACAAATGACTCATTTCTAAAGCTCGGGGGGAGCTGGAGTGTGTGCGTGTAGTTTGGACACATCCAGAGCAGTTGGTTAGAAGACACCAACAAATACAGTCCATATTTATATACAGATAGAAAAGAAAAGCTAATATAAAGCAATAAAAACGTGAGAAGAATCCGCACGTCTCAGGAAATCCAGTATCATTCAGAATGTTAAAGCAAATTCAGCCTAGGAGAAAACACACGAACAGTACGAGGCAATGTGTGGGCACGCGGTTCCATCACCACCAGAAAACTCACTGGAAGAGTGGTGGGGAGCTTTGGGGAAGCCGCCAAGGTTGATCAAAAGACACCCATTAATTTCAGTCTGCTTTTGATCAGTTTTCTAAGGATTCCCATTGATTTCAGATCACATACACAGATTATTTTTACATGCACCCAACAACACTTTGTTTTGACGGCGTTATCGCGACTGCGATCACTACCAAACAAAATTTCTGGAGGCTGACATCAACTTCCTAAGGGAATTGGGAAATTCAAGGTTATCGGAAAGAAATTTGTTGAGAAAATTTAAAAGAGAGCTGCTGCAAGATCTCTTAAGATATACAGAAGTTTCTTCTATGAAAAATATATTTGAGTATGGATTTCATTTTAATGAACATTATATACATTTCTGTAAATCCCAAGTCAGGATCATTTCAATGAGATGCTATCTTTTCCAGTATTTGACTAAAAATGTTACATTATATATATACATATGACATTTGCAGAGCCAGCGAGGAATGGAATAACATGGAAGATGCTCTTACGGTTGCAGGGAGAGCCAGGGTCCTCCTCTCTCCTCCCACCCGGGCACCTGTACCTTGTGAGCGCCCCAACCTCCAGCACCAGTGTCAAAGCAGGAGCAGAGTGCTCGGTGCCTGTGTGCTTGAAATGCTCCTCTGAAACAGCCGTTTTCATCTTTCCTGCTGTGCTCCTTTAATAATCCTCTTTGATCTAACGCCAAAGTGGAAAGTCATTGCAAACAAGAGACCAGAGCTCCGCACTGCGGTCGTAAATAACAACACAAGTGTTCCTTGTCTCACCCCTCGCTCCTTTTGGGGGCAGGATCACGGGGGCTAGTTCATCCCACGTTTCAGAGAAGCTGTAGTTCCTGAACGGTGCATTTATCACCATCCTGAGTCCAATTTTGTGTTTATCAGCTGCATTTCAGTCCCTGAACCAGCAGTGATTTACCTCAATCAGCACGGCTCCTGATTCCTGTGCAGAATAACCTCTGCCCCATCCCTAAGCTGAGGTTTTCTCCTACACCAGCAAAGCCTTTTTGGCAGTTTCACCATCAAGACTTCACGAGCTGGGCATTTGGCTAGGACTCGCATCCTCCACACAGCAGATGACAGGCAAAAGCCTCTTATACATTCCTCAATCGCTACCAAAGCTAGTCTGCAAGGAACAGCAGAAAAGAGTCTGGAAAGTAGCTATGATAGAACCAGCCATTTCTTGACTCTAACAGCCCAAGAGACTCCTTATTTCAGAGCCATGAGCCATTTTTACTGATAAAGGTAAAACACGCAATTAATAACTGTGAGGAGATATAGGAATGAGTAACCTCCTTGCTACTTACAATAATGCAACTAAAATATAGCTCTCAGTGATTAAGCAGCTTTTAGATGTTGCCTTAAGCTAACTAATGTCAGAAGCAGTTGGTAATATCATGTTTTCTGACACAGGCTGCCTTCAAAAGCACTCACTCAAGAGTGGAGGAAAGCAAAGTATTACTTGTTCGATAACTATAGACAATGTCCATGCCAAAACCACTTGGCAGCACTTCAGCGGATAACAAGATTTTCCCCTTATAACAAAGCAGCAGAGACCCTCGGCTCCAAAGCAAAGTCCTCAAGGTAGGGAGAAGGCAGTTGCTGTGTGGATGTGAGGAGGTTTAGTGGTGGTTCACCCTCTTCATCTTGAAAACATTTTTAGAGCAGCTTAAACACGTTAGGAGGTGTTTAAGGCATGGGTGGATGAAGTGCTGAGGGACATAGTTTAGTGTTTGATAGGAACGGTTGGACTCGATGATCCGGTGGGTCTCTTCCAACCTGGTGATTCTATGATTCTATGATTCCCTCTAACCTTACTAGAATTTGGGTGCTGATTTCGCCACCACCAGTATAACGCTGGAAAATAATGAGATAACCATTCAAAATTCATTAATAATAAAATATATCATTAAATAGTATTATAAAAACGAACCAAAACTTCCATGAGTTTCTTTTCTCACCAGCGTATAATGGATATTTATTAGTCAGTGTAATGGACAACAGAGCTTAACGGGTGCAGTTTTCTAGTAGTCACCGTACATATGTTTAATGAGAATTCAAAAGACATAATGAATTAGGATTCCCCTGTTGGGCACTGAGTATTTCTTCATTAAATTGTAATGAACTGGGAAGAACATCAGGTTTGCTCATGCAGTGTATTTTTCCCCTTTTTCATGGTTATGTTTAAATGGGTTTAGTTAATCTTCATCATACTCATGACAAAGTTGTGCTGCAAAAACCTGCTTGTTGTGAATAGAAGGAATATTAAAATGTAAAGACAGGAAAGTCAGCAGCACAAATGATGTGAAATAATCATAGACTCATAGAATAATTTGGGTTGGCAGGGACCTTAAAGATCATCCAGTTCCAACCCCACTGTGATGGGCAGGGACACATTCTTCCTCACGGCTAGAATTTTTGCTGTGCCACACGCATACAGAACCCATATTGCTCAAAACAGCTATTTGTTTTTCTCTGTAGATAATATAAGATGAGATAAAATCTCATCTAAAGATAAGATTATGGCCAGTGATGATGTGATCTTTCCTCATTACCACCTGTAGAAAAGAAAGCTCCAATTCCTGAAAACAGACCCAGCACATCACAGCAGCCTCTCCCATCCCTAAACAAGAGGGAACCATATGGATAAGTCTAAACTGCTAAAAAGAGCACAGGAAAAGCACCCATCTCGTTGAATAAGTATTTCAAGTGTGACTGTGATGCCACCTGACAGTGCCCTGGGACAGGAGAGGTGGCTGGGCTGTGCACAACATACCAGGCAATCCCAGCTAATTAAACCCCACAAGTTATGATCTGTCCCTGTGGTTGGGGGGCTCTTCTAAAGCGGATCAAGTACTAGAGGGGAACAGGAGTTCCCGTGGCTTTGGAAACTGGTGCCTCTACAGCCTGAGTTAGTAGTAATTTCCTATAAATAGGTGGTTATTACAAAGAGTAAGTTTAAAAAATGCCTGTATAGCATTAAGTCAAAAATACGGTTTTCAACAGGCAGTGAGAGGGTGAGAGCATTTGAAGGAGAGCATGAAAACAGCTTCAATAAAACCAGGACTTCTCCATGCTTCTTCCAGAATTACAGCAAAGTGGAAATTATTTTGCAAACTGTTTGTGGTCGCTATATCTGCACTTTGGGCAGAGCTACTGCCCCACTGTTTTCCCTGGTAAGCCAGCCCCAGCCATGCTCCTCTGAGGTAGGAGCCCTTCTAACGACAGCAGGTCACCTCGTTGGGGAACAGGCCAGTTCCCAGCACAGCGACACCGCCTGCACACACCCTGGCACCCCAGCACGTCCCCTTAATCGCTGCCTCCCACATCGAAATCAAGGGGATTATAACACTTCATCTTCTCACTGGCTGTTGGCAAGACAAGCAAAGCAATTAGGCTGTTATGGCAATTTTATGGTGCTTATAAAATTCATTAGGAGCCCATTAATTAATTTTTGTCATTAATAATATTATTATTATCTTTTGTTCTAATGCCTTCTCTGCTCAGGATCTATTTGCTGGTCTTTTTTTTTAGTTTTTTCTCCTGTTGCTTTTCCTTTCTTGTTTACTTCCCAAGACAGACACAGCCCAACTTTGCTCTCCAACCATATGCAGGCCCTGGAGGGGAAGAAATGGCTTTTCCAGCTTGGCTATTCAGGATGAGTCCAGAACAGCAAAATCAGGCTCTGACGGAGCCTCGTGCTGGTCCTGAGAGCGACACAGCCCCAGTAGGGCACAAACAGGCTTTGCTGCAGGAAGCCTTCACGCAAATTGGTGGTTTAGGTCAAGGGACAAGTTCTTTCTCTTTGGAGAGAGGGTACATCTCTCTTCTTTTACAAGCAGAAGATGCAGATCAAGTCTGGTGATGTGGAACTGTCCTGAAAAGGTGATTTCTGGAGGACAGTGTTCAGATGTTAGAAAACAGAGGATTTGTTCTTTGTGGATACCAGCCAGGGCTTTTTTTTTTTTATTGTTTGCTTGTTTGTTTTTTAACTCCACATTGGGAATAATCTCCGAAAGGCAGTTTCATAATTTAAGTTTACATTAATTTAAGACCGAAGTATATTTTATTTGTACATTTGCCAGGATTTTGAAGTCTCCCTCCCAGGCTCCTGTCCTCTTTTAAAGTGTCTCAGGAGACTCCTTTGATGCTCCTAGCATGAGAGATCCCACCAGCCCACAATGCAAGAGATTGTCTGAATTGGAAAGTTTCCCAGAACAAGTTTGCTGGTTAAAGGGCTCCATTTGTGATGAAATATAGCTCAGTCCACAGGGTCTTACCTTCAGTACTCTCAAACTGTTGTCTCAGGCAATTTTAACCAGCACCGCACTTGATGTGTTCCTCTCTCCTGTAAAAGACACCAAAAGACTTTGTTATTGTCAATAAAATTCCTGCTGGGGCTCAGTGTGGCTTTGCCTGGCTTGTTTGAGGTTTTCACTGAGTTTTACAGCCCCGTGTTTAAGGCCGGACGGTGCCACGGACACATCCTACAGGAATTGCACACCTGGTGATGCACTGCATGGCCCCGAGTCATCTCCTGCAATTTAGGTCTTGCCCTGCACGGGACCGGAGAGGACACTAATCCAGAAGTGAACAGCGCTGTCATAGACTGCAAGTAAAAAAAAAAATATGTGAACATGGATTTACATCAGTGCTTCTTCTCTTTAGCACAATATCACTAGAGAGAGCAATGTCCCTGCTCCCTGGCATCACCACCGTGCCCAGATGGCAGTGAATACCCCCAGTGCTTCCACACTACAGCACAGGGGTAGAAGCATCTCCGCTCTCTGTGTGAGCAATTATGAGTTGTGAGCAGGCAGCCGTGGCAGGAGAGGGCAAGCAGGGCACACTGGTGCTGCTGGGGGGCAGTGTAAGGGGGCATCAGTGGCGCTGGTGTGCATGGGGCAGGGGTGTGTGGTGTAGGGGTGCAACAGTGGTACTCAGGTCCATGGTGTAGGGGTGCAAGGTGCTGCTGGGGTGCACAGCAATGCAGGGATGTGTGGTGCAGGGCTCACAGCGGTCTAGGGGTCACAGCAGTTCAGGGTTCACAGTGGTGCAGGGATGTTCTGTGCAGGGATGCTCAGTGCTTGGTTCACAGCGGTGTAGGGATACTCGGTGCAGGGGTCACAGAAATGCAGGGATGCTCATTGCAGGGGTCACAGAGGTGCAGGGATTCTCGGTGCCTGGGTCACAGCAGTGCAGGGATGCTCTATGCAGGGGTCACAGCGGTGCAGGGATGCTCTATGCAGGGGTCACAGAGATGCAGGGATGCTCGGTGCAGGGATGCTCGGTGCAGGGTGGTGGCAGTGCCGGTGGAGCATCGCCACCTACAGCCCCGCCAGCAGCTCTGCAGAGCGACCCGCAGCGCTCCACTCCCTGCCAAGGGCAAAAATATATCGGTTTTAAATCCTTTTTGTTGGTCCAGGCGTGCGGACGGCACATGCAGACACTCCGAGTCAGGTCCTCTGCTCACCTAACGCTGTCTTGGTTGGGTTTTGAGCTTTATAATTCACTTGTTGCTCAGGGAAAGCTTTCAACAACCTTGGAAGTTTGACTTTGGTTTTAATTAGTTGAAGCTAAGTAATCATACGTCTTTGAAGACTTCAGGCAGGCCACCACACGGTGCCTCTTAGCTATAAATTCAGACCATACAGCTCAGTGCTGATCTCCGTTTTGCTCAGTAACACATTTTTCTTGCTTCTTGTGGAACTGCTGCACAGAGCAGCGTGGAACCCACCTAGATTTTCCCCAGGCTGAGGGAAACTCCAGACCAACTTTCCTGCAAGCCCTCAGCACAAAACGAGTCAATTATAAATTTATTTTGGGAGTGTATTCCCAGGATCTGAGGTGCCAACTCACCTGTTCTGCACCATCACGTTGCTGAAGCCAAAGCCGCCCTGTATAGTGGCCAGGAAAAAAAACAAAAAATCAAATATTAAAACATTAGTTGGCACAATCGTGTTAAGAAACACCATACTTAACCCTATCATATTCTAATTCAATATTGTTGTTGGTAACCTGATAAATCGCTGTTATATGACATTTTCAGGGTCAGCTAAGGGACTGTGAGGCTGTTAAAGCATTAAAGCACCAAACTGTTGCTGCTTAACAACAAAGTCATCCTTTCAACCAAAGCATTCTAATATAGTGTATTGTTAACGTAAAGAATTATTTGTCCGTATAAGCAATGACCTTTCTTTTCTATTAAAGTCTTTATTACAAGTTTCCAACTTACTTTCTTCAAAATTAAACCTCCATTGTACTTAAAAATGCCCACAGGTTATTGCTTTCATATCTGGCTCGGTTAGGTGGCTGCTAACATTTCTACCCATCGCTCACACCATAGGAATTTACTGCTCTACGTGGTTTGAGAAATAAAATTTAAGGAGCCCAAACCGAGATGTGGATTACATTAACTTCCCTGTGCGTTGGCACAGTCAATCAGCAGCCAAACACACTGGGAATTTCATTGAGGGGAACGCGTAGCTGGCCACCTGCAACGTGTCCTGGGGACGGCCCTGGTGTCACCTCCCAGGATGGGCTGAGCCAGGCTTACCTTAAAAAATTGTTCCAGCCACGGTCTCCTTCCTCCTTCATTTTGCAAACCCGACCTGCACCGAAGGTGGTAATACGATAAGCCTTCTCCGTTATAGTGGAAAAATTAAATTTGCCGTTATTATGCCTTCACACAAATCCTTGTGGAAGAGTTAGCTTCTATTTACATTAAGCGACTGTATTTCATATTGCATCGGTTAATACCAATGTCTTTAGAGGTCATCAAACTCAACAGTTAAAAAAATTAATCTGAGAATTTACAGCGGTTAAATACAGCTAAATAATTAATGATGAGGAAATTGAACTTCCCGTTGAGATTGGATTAGGAGCCAATGTGGGACAGCACTGCTGTAGAGCCTATTTCCCCGGGGATCCTCCCAGCAAAAATCAGCCTCTTTATTGCTTTCCGTATCACTAATAAAATATGAAAGCGGAGAATACAATAAGATTTTCATATCATATTAATGACCTTCAGAATGCAATCAGACTAGCAGCTCTCACTGAGCAATTTGCTAACATCATATAAAATTGTTAATATGAGATGAAGGTCACTAAGACAGTATAAAAATTAGTGTAACGACAGCAACTAACCCAGGTCTTTCAGCAACAAGAACAATTAACTTGCAACTTCATTTTTGCAACCCCTGACTCATATGCATGTGTCAGGGATGATATCAACAAGAAGCGATGCAGTGTGGTTAGGCTTGGAGGGCTTCACCTCTGCCTGCTGAGCCTCAAAATGTTCCTTCGCGGGCCTAGGGGGGAACTCGTTTGGGACACAATCACACGAGGTTTCTCCCACGCCTCTTCCAGACCCCCCAAAACCCCTTATTTGCCTGGAGCTCACCTAGATTTCACCGTACACAATATCCCATGATAAGGCCACCTCCAGCTTAACTTGTTTCATGCCAAGTCATCCCCTTTTATTAGCTTTGGACGTCTGGCTTTACTTGATGTCCAAATGGCATCGTGGTATTGACTCTGAGGGAGCTTGTAAAAAAATTGTGGAAAAAAATATAACTAAAGCACTTCAGATTTATCCTTTTCTCAAAGTTTTGTCCAATTATACCAACATCACCATAACAAAGCGAGGATCTGATCAAAATCAATGGAAAAGTCTCTGTGAAATCTCTTCTGAACAGCAGGAATAGGTCAGACCAGGGCTTTGTTTCCATAAACAGAGCTTTTGTGCAGGTGCTTTAGCATTTTGAATGGTAAGTACAGTGGGGAAAAGTGCCTAGGAAGTCATTCTTCAGCTGCACAGCATGCAAGAGGGGTATCTCCTCCTGGAGATTCATTTGACTGCCTGAGTCAAAGCCCCTTTATATGTATTTTATACAGAAATTGATTGGTGTTTAATTAACCTACACTTTATGCCACAGCCAATCTTTAATTAAATGCATCCTTAAGCATAGAATTTAGCGCGTTGCCAGAATGACTTTAAGTGCAGAAAGCATTTTTATGTTTTCCTCATAAAGGAGAAACAAGGAATGAAGCAAATAGCTGCGTGAAAGGAGTCTCCTCGGTGGAACACAGAACTGTTTGCAGGGAGCCACCCACCCACAGAAGGAGACATCCCAACAGTTCCCCTTGGCCATGGGGATTTGTGGACGGTAAGTCTAAAGCAGTGGTGATGTTTTGAAGGAAAGACACCTTTTAGCTCGCATGAGTTCTTCGACGCCTCAAAGCCTCATGCAGCCTTTGAAAAATAAACTCCAGAGAATAGGGAAAAAAGGTATTATGAAAAACTTTCTCCTCTAAACTGCAGTGATTAATTTTAATAACTTAAGTAGCTAAATATTGTTTACATAAGACTAGTACCTAGCAATTAAAAGAACATCTTCGTTATTTTCTAGTTTGCAACAAAAGCTTGTTTCCGTGCAAACCTGTATCTGCTTTCTTTGCAAAATCTGAGCCTTCTTACACAAAAATGCTGAACACAATGAAGTTTAGAGTTAGCTTCTTTTCCATTGCTTTGTGCCTAGGGGGCAGGAGGAGGAACCCTTGTGCCCAGTCAGGGTCTCAACCCCAGCAGCCCCTGTAGCTTCTTCCCTTCCCTCCAGGGACCACGAAGATGTTCCCTTGTTCTCCACCTTTTGTAGCTGAAGGAAATGTTCATCCCAGAGCATCCCACCACCTGACTGCAGCAGAGCATGATTTGATGGGGGATTAAAGTGATGAAGATCTGGAAAATTCATTCTCTCTGTGAAAACAATGGTAATCAATTTTAATAAATTTTGAACAAGTGATCAAATGAATGATTTACGGGGGAAGCAGACATGGGGACAAACAGGATACGAAATACAGGAAAAGCCATTATTTAAATCTGTGCTGTTAATAAAATTTACAGTTATTCAGATGGAGTCATTTTCCAAATCTCGTTTACTTTTCAGCATGAATGTTGCTCATTGCACTGTACAATGAAAATAAATGAGCTAATCTGCTCTGTGATGCAGAGAGAGGGTCCAAGGTTTCAAGGATTATCATTTAAATATTTCTTCCTCTACAGCTTTTGGTTTGCGAATATAATAATCTCTTACAATAAATTACATCTGAAGAGAAATGTTTGTACCTATGTCTGGGCTACGTGTGGTCACCTGGTTTAGGGAGTTTGATGTTAGAAGAAAGTTTGCTACTCGTACGTATGGATGTGTCTTTTCTCTGCATCTGACCTGCATCAGTTGGGCCAAAACCATCAGAAGCTTATGCTGTGAACACTTTGCTGGTGCAGCTGGGAGGGGAGAGGAACCAGGCAGGAGGCAGCTGGAAGGTTTTGGTCACATCCAGCTGCTCCCCAGCCCTTTGGGGAACCCAGCCAGGTCATTCATTCCCCAAGAGGCTCATCAGTTCAACACGCTGCAGTGCTGTCACCAAAGAGAAGTGTTAATTCTTTTAAGAGCTGAAAAAAAAACACCCAACCAAAATAAAAACCCAACCACCAAAGAAGAACACAACCCACTCATATCCCTAAACAGAAAACCCCACCCAGCATCCAACAACCTGATCTGCAGAACCATGGCCTATAGATCAAAAAAAATGTATGATGGAAAAGACCTCTTAGAGTGTCATAGTCTTGGGATCTAGGCTGGAAACATCATTTCAAAATGAATTATCACATTTTTTTTTCAGTTAAAGAAAACATCAAAGTAAGCATGTCTTTTTTTCAGTTTTTTTGCCCCATCTGGAACATAAAATAATTTACCATATTTAATGCAAATAACTCATTTAACCTAAAAGTTTTTGACCCCTGAGGCAAAGATGGAATCAAATCTGCACCTGCTGTACGTGCCCACAGAACGATGCAGCTGCTGGTGCAGGGCTCCCATGTCATCGGGTGCTCGTGGGGTCCTGTGTGACCCATGGCTCGTACATGAGTTAAAGCTCTTCCGCACTTAGGGAACACCTGGGAATTAGCATGAGTAGATCTCTAACAAGCCAGCAAAGTAAAGTACAGTGTCATTACAAACAAGGCTTTCTCAGTAACTTAACATTAAACTCACAACTTATTATAGTCTGACAAAACATGTAAAAAGTAAAAAAGAATTGTAGCTTTTAGAGACAAGACTGATTCTGTCACAAAGGTCCCCGTGAAATCATTGGTGGCTTGGACCACATAAGACAGAAGACGTTCTTGCACATGATGCATTTATAAAATTATCTGTGTAAAATACCACCTCCCTTCCCTGCCTCTGGTTTTTACAATTACCTTATATACAACAAATCCAAACCACCTCTCCCATTTGGCTGTGATACCTTGCGGAACTCGTTCAAAACTCCACACAGTTAAAGCAGAAACCACCGAGTTTACTTTGGCAGCGATGCTGATGGTTTACATAAACTGGGACTTTTTCCACAGCGATGACTTGAGCTTTTCATTTTGGATTTCTCTGGAGCTTTCAAATCTGTTCTCTGCTATACTGTGTTAACATTTCTCTAATAAGTAACATTTATAATATGTCTCTCAAATTGAGACGTATTTTATGAAATGACAGTCAAGAAACTATGGTGAAACACTCACAGAAATTCCCTCTTTCCGAACTGTTGCTCTTTCCTAGACCTAGACACAATTTTCAGAGACGCACCAATCAAGACCAAGCTCCCCTTTATGAAACACACACCTCCCAAGACATCTTACAAGACATTCATAGAATCACGGGATGACTGCCTGCAGACCCATTTCCCACCCCGCTGGCCTTGAGCTGGAGGAGGACGGGCATTTCCACCACATCCAATGTACAAACTCAGGGTGCTGCCTAAACTCTCTCCCTACCAACAGGCAACTGAGGGTTTGATCCATGAGTCTCATCCGGTTCATTGTCACCTCAGACACATTTAGAGTCTGTGCTTTTGTTGTTGAAGTAAACGTTTTGCAACTGTCAAATATCCGATCGCTACCAGTGAAGAGAGACCCATTAAATTGTCTTGAGGTGCATATCTCAGCTGTCACTGTTCTCTTTAAAAGAAAACAGGATACTAAGCACCTCCTGATACCATTGTGGTCCAATAACACGCATTCATTTCTGGGTATGTTTTGCAATTTTCTTTGTACGACAGAAGGAAAATAAGTCTCTGGTTTTAAGTGACAGCTCCCCCGTACCGTGTCATCTACCAGGGTGACAGTGTGACGTAAGCAAAGCAGATATCAGAGCAGAGGAGAGTAAGTGCTCGTGGACACTGAGTGAGTGAGGAAATGCCCTGGGAAGAACCCACTAGTGTTGAAAATAGCTTCTGGCATGTGGGTTTGAAATGTGGTCCTGCTTTGTTAAAAAAAAGGGGGGGGGGAACAGGTTTTGGACAAAAAAGTAATCATTGAGCCTTGCAAATAACAAGCAGGAATCTTGTTTCCTGGAAATACACACTAATGTTAGCTCAGTTCAATCTATGATAACAACATTTTTTTAACTCTACATTCCAAGTACTGGGGAAAGAAAGGAAGATGAGCAAAAGGGGGTAACATCCAGCCAGAGAAACTACCTCTGCAGGAGGAAGAATAAGTATTTTTGACTAGTCTACAATCACAGGTTATCAGAAGTAAACTAAGAGATGCTTATGTTTTGCACTAACCCCAGGATTTAGCCTGGCCAAGAATAAGTGACAATGCCCGTCAGCCAAGATCCTGTCTCCATGAGTAGAGAAATGCCTATGAGGTTGGTGGTCACACGTTCTGGTTGAGTTGGGACCCAAGGATTTGAATTTTTCTCTGCAAACTAGTGCATATGACTCCCCAAAAGGGAGCCCACCAAATCAAGTTATCCCATAGAGAATTTTCCACACTGTTTTTCTCCCAGTTTTAAAGGTATATTTGTATTGCTTCTAGGAAAATAATGACTGACAGAGCTCACCTCACCCAAATTAAAAATAATAAAAGGTGCATTGAATATTTTCCTTACGATATCCCAAAAGCTCAGACGCCACAACTAACTTTTATATTTTATTTAAAAGGAAAAGAATACTTACATGTCCCGGCAGATCTGCGCTAAAATCTAACCTCATTGTAGCTGCATATTGAGGAAATTTTCCTAGAAAAGCATCTCAAGTAAAACCATTTCTTTTCAAAGCCTTGACAAGCATTTCTATGGCTCCTGACTTACAGTGGTGGAAGGTCACCAGCTCAGTTTACACTCTTTGGGTCTCTTTTCCACAGACGAAAGGTCTCACTGAGTAACTCAGCTTGGAGACAATGATCCATGAAGAGGCTCATGGCTTTCCTAGAAAATAAAGTCTGTCTAAATCATTTAAGCAGGATAACGCCTTCTTCCTTCGCGGAAAAGAGTGGCTTTCACAGCCTGTCTTATCTTTGTTATGAAAAAAAATGCCTTTCATTCAAGTGGCAGTACAATGATCTTGGCCTACCAGTACCAAACATTCCCCCTCTCCAAGCCCATGTCTCCTAGCATTGGCTCTCCAGCATGAATAATTGCTCTGCACAGGCCTGGCAATGGGCAGAGTGCAGGTTTTCTTGACATCTCTACAAGAGTCAGACTTCTCCCAGCTGGCTCCGTTCCCTCCTGGCAGGCGGGGAGTCTCGACTCCAGAAACAGCGGGTTGTGAGGGCAGGCGTGAAGCGAGCCGAGATTTGCAATGTGGTAGCACACGGTCCTACCCCAAGTGGTTCTGCCAGGATCCCTCTGTTAATCAGTGGTAAAGCTCTGACAGAGGACTTCAAAAATACCCTCAGCTGCTCAGCATTTGGGCATCCTCTCTCTGAGCTGTGGCCCCTCCAAGCGCTGGCAAAAATGTAGTGTGTATGAACCAGACTCGCTAGCTGTTACTCTGTGGCTGCGTCCATCTTCTCTTCGATTATTAAAATTATCTCATGTATTCTATGCCCCTCCTCCAAGATTAGCTGGAAAAAGAAGCCGGGTTTGGCAGAGCTAATCAAAGGGAAGATGGAAATGGTTGGTTCAAGGTAATAAACAAACCCCCTAAGTTTTAGATCAGTTGTAACATGTCTCGTTTCCTCCTGATGTGCTTACAACACAACCCAGGTAGAAAGGTTCATGCTTCTAAAACACCAGGCAATGCGCCTACAAAGAGGGGCATGCAGGATCCTCAGTATTTTGGCTTCTGAAATCTTTATACCAAAGAGAAGTTATATGCAAGCATCAGCCTTAGTTCAACCAGAAACTCAGCACTGGCCACTGCAAACACCACTGAACTGCACATCACCTTGATGATCGATCATCCCTCTGGCCTTAAAGCCCATCATATGCAAACACCACAGTGCCAAGGGACTGAAAAAACCCAGAGAAAAGTAGTAAATCAGCAACCTGCAAGCCATTGTGACAAGTTTCAGGACAGGCTTGATTTCAGGGCCAGCAAAAAATCCCAACTTTCTACCTGTCTAAGCCAGACCTCCTGGGTGAGCATCTGCCTCTGCTCGTTTCCTCAGTCTCTACAATATACTGAGTTATTTGCTTTGTTTTCATGATGTTTAGGATTAAGTTATTACATTTCCAGATATTTCCCCATAGACATTTTCTTAAATAGCTTACGTTGAAATAGCAATAATCCTTTGGATGGTCCAGCTGATTGTTCACCTTATTTCTTTCACTAGGGTAGGTCTGTAAATTAGATCTCTCGTCTCCAAAGTTTGCTTGGATGAATGGTTTCATTAACAAGGAAAGAAACAGAAATCGATTCAAGCATTCAAAAGGCTCCAAAGAAAAATTTCAAAGTAAAAAGAATTTAAGACATTTCAAAGCCCAAAGGAAGTAGAAAAGATGACTTTATCTTTTTTTCCTATGAGCTCCAGCTTAAAAAGTAAGGGGGAAAGTACAGTAGGTTAAAGAAGCCTGCCAAGAAATGCAAAATTTCAGAGTTAGATACACTAATTTCCTAGTGTTTCTTTCCTGAAGATGCTTTTTTAATGATAACTTTATCCTCTAAGCCATTAAGAAATTCTGTTTGATGTTTTATTTTAAATTTATTTCTACATTCTTCCCAGATCTAAACTGGATACGGCTGTTAATCCTGACATCCCAAATACCATTTCTTTCCCCATGGTGGTCACAGCTATAGGTTAGCAGGGATCCTGCTGCCAGACCCCAGCCTTGCTGGGCCTCTAAGTCTCTGGTTCTCAAAGGTTTTGTGTCTTCTGCCGAGGAAGGGGTCAAACAATCACTAATAACTTCTTGCAGAAGAGATGTATGTGCACACGCGTGTATTTCTGCACACTCAAGAAGAAGGAATTTGTGGTTTATTGACCCTATTGATGAACAGGACCTTCCTATAACGAGATCTGCAAGCAAACACTATTGCTGAATAGTCCACAAAGTGTCACTGGCAACAAATCATCCTATTCTTAGCTCCGTATAATTTGTAAGGACATTTGAAGGCATGTGCTAGGGCATAAATCACTTACAGTACACAATTGATTCATGTGAAATTTAAGTTAGTTCACTCTGAACTCCAAACAATTACCACTGCGGTGATTTTATAAAATGTCTCTTCCCTTGGGAAGAAAGCACCTAAATCAAGCTTGGTTTCAAGCCACAAAAATTAATGATAGGTATTCTCAACTCAATGTGCAGGAAGCTGCACACATAAATCCCCATGTCAAGATGAGGCTCATATAATTTTAAGCACTATACAAGCCCCAGATTCAAAATCTAAATTAAAAGCTCTCCGAAATTAGGGAAACCTCTCAATTCTCACAACTAAAATGAAAAATAAACACATTAAAATGGTGAGAAAATACGGGCTCATAAAATCATGTTTCCTTGATTCCAGGAAAAGTTTAGTTACAGCAGCTTTAGATAAAGTGATGTTTATGCAGCTCACTGTGGTTCCGAGCAAGGTTCTATCCACACCACCCCTCAGCAGCAAGTTCCCAAAAGCAAAGTAACCCCAAAAGGCAGAGCAGGATGAACATGACACAGTCTTTGCTGGGGCCTCCAAAATAGACAATATCAACCCCCACAACAGTGACTACATCCCAGCTGATGGTACTGAGCCGGCATGAGGAAAGGTCCCGTGCTGGACTGACGGCTGCATGGGTCTGGGATCAGGGGTAAAAGCACAGACGAGGTCCGTATTGGACACGAGCCACCAAAGACGAGTGCTTGACAATCACAATCCCTCAGCTTTCTCCTGAGTATGACGTATAAGGGATGGGATACTCTGCTTTCACTTACAGATCCCCAGCTAGACGATGGTCATCATCTCCAGAGAGAGAGATGTCAGCAGTGACCTTTCTGCAGGCCAACACCCCATTAATCAAAAATTTTAAGTGTCATCACTTCTAGAGACAGACGCTGCCTGAAAACATGCAGTTAACTGTCAGAAAATGCAGTTACTTAGATGAGGCTTAGCTGAAAACTTAGAAAATCAATTCTGCTTTAGCTCAAACCAGAACAGTGTTTTGCACTGCCTACACCAGCAACCCATCCAGATGCCGCCTCCAGAGGGAATTTCTTTTCCTGATTTTTATACAAAAAATAAAAGGGTACTTACGATCATTTTTTATTAATTTTGCTACCACAGCAAGCAGGGCAGCAAGCAGGGGATGCAGGAGATGGTCCTCCATCCGTGCAGCACTAAGAGCTGGTGCCTGCCCTCCCCAGCCACGTCCCAGCAAAGGGAACATCGTTTATGATTTAGCTAGTTGATCAAAACTTCAATTAGTCCACTTTGTATTTTCTTTCTCTTTACTTTCCAACCATTTAGGGCAATTTTTTTAATTAAACACAAAGGCCTTTCCCCGTTTCAGAAAATTAATCACTTTTGGCATTTATTAGGTATTCATTTCTGTTTAAAACATGTTTTATAATTCATTAAAGTACCTCAAAAATTAAATTCTTAACAGCCCCAGGCCCAAAAGATGTTTAAGTAAGAAAATTAAGCACTGTAATAAATAGCGAAGAATTCTGAAATATTAATTTGGCCTGTAGCATTTCAAATGTTTATTTGCAATAATTAATTTGGACTCAAGTTTACATTGCCTTTGTCAGTAGTTTGCTGGGAACTTTCAGTTCTGTTACTAATGTCCTCAAGTTTGCCCTCCCGGTGGCATATTCCATCACTGACACCCACTGCCACTGCATTCAAATTAATTCTTCCTGCTGGTTTCAAGTTGGATCATTTTCCATGAGGCACAGAAAATTAGCACGACCGCTAAGGGGTATGTTCCTGGTTGGTGTGGGGGGAATTACCCACCTGAAGCTGATCATCAGCACTAGGGACATTGACACAGAGCAGTGGTCTCTCTTCATCACCCTTCAGCAAAGCAGATAATCCCCTTTTCTAACTTGACAAAGCAAGTGGATCCCAAGTGTCCAGCCTCCCGACAGATCCCTCTGCTGCTGCTTTTTCTCTGTTCCATTAAGAGTAGGAGAGAGCTGCTCCGAGAGAGCAGGGATGCTGATCCAGCAGGTGTTCCTAGGATGTGAACACTGAGGCAATCCCGTGGGTAAAAATAATCACAGAATCACAAGATCACTAAGTTGGAAAAGACCTCCAGGATCATCGAGTCCAATCATTCCTTATCAACCACTAAACCATGTCCATGAGCACTTCATCCACCCATCTTTTAAACCCCTCCAGGGAAGGTGAATCAACACCTCCCTGGGCAGCCTCTGGCAGTGCCCAATGAACCTTTCTGTGAAAATTTTTTTCCTTATGTCCAGCCTGACCCTCCCCTGGTGGAGCTTGAGGCCATTCCCTCTCGTCCTGTCCCCTGTCCCTTGGGAGAAGAGCCCAGCTCCCTCCTCTCCACAACCTCCTTTCAGGTAGTTGCAGAGAGCAATGAGGTCTCCCCTCAGCCTCCTCTTCTCCAGGATAAACACCCCCAGCTCTCTCAGCCGCTCCTCTTCTTCTTCAGTCCCTTCACCATCTTCCTTGCTCTTCTCTGGACTCACTCCAGAGCCTCAACATCCTTCTTGTGCTGAGGGGCCCAGAACCAAACAGCATTCGAGGTGCCATAATACAACGCACCAAGTGGGAGGTGTCCCTGCCCATGGCAGCAGGTTGGAACTAGATGATCTTTAAGGTCCCTTCCAGTCCAAATTATTCTCTGATTCCAGTGCAGTTAAGCTACAATGCTCTGCGGCAGCAGGCTCGGAGGGGATCCTGCCCCTCTGCTCTGCTCTAGTGAGTCCCGATCCGTAGCCCTGTGTCCAGTTGTGGAATCCTCAATATAAGGAAAGGGAACTGATGGGAAGGGTCCAAAGGAAGCAGCAGGGATGGTGTGAGGGCTGGAGCCCCTCAGCTGTGAGGGCTGAGGGTGCTCAGCCTGGAGAGAAGGGAGAAGGCTCTGGGGAGACCTTGGAGCAGCTTCCAGTGCTGGAAGGTGCTCCAGAAAAGCTGGTGAAGGGCTCGATCAGGGAGTGTGGGGATAGAATGATGGGAAACGGCTTCGAATAGGAAGTGGGAAGATTTAGAACAGACGTAGGGAAGAAATTCACTATGAGGGCGATGGCGCCACCTGCCGGGCGGCCGCAGCCCCTGCAGCCCTCAGAGATCCCACAGGTGTCTCAGACCTCAGACCCCACAGGCCTTTATAAAAAGAACAAATCTTAGTGCTTAGACACCGAGGACTAAACACAGTGAGACATTCCTATGGGATGGCACTCTGTGGATGCCAAAAAAAAAATCAAAGAGTGTGCACCAGATCAGTTAGGGAGAGTGAAGAGTCTGCCGAATCACAGAATCACCAGGTTGGAAGAGACCCACCGGATCATCGAGTCCAACCATTCCTATCAAACACTAAGCCATGTCCCTCAGCACCTCGTCTACCCGTGCCTTAAACACCTCCAGGGAAGGGGACTCAACCCCCTCCCTGGGCAGCCCATTCCAGTGCCCAGTGACCCTTTCTGTGAAAAACTTCCTGATGTCCAGCCTGAATCTCCCCTGGCAGAGCATGAGTCCATTCCCTCTGCTGCCACCTGCTAGAGGGGCACCACATCCACCCCTCTCTTCCTAAAGACACGGAGCAGTCTGGAAAGAAAGCACTTAATTCAGGATTTCTCCTCAGACCGGTGTATCACTTACCTGTGGTGTCAGTCCTCACCTCCTGCTCTCCGTCCTTGAGGTCTGTCACTGGGGAGGTTGTGCTCCAGGAGCACAGTCCCATCTCCTTGATATCCCAGCTCCTCAGTGTCTGGCGTGACTATGGATGGAAATCTCCTCAGTGGAAGTAAGCATGATTTAAGTACCTTTGAGAGCATTTTCTTTACCTTAGACCATTTTCTACCTTGTAAAAGCACAAAACACACACGTGGGAAAGTGCCTCTCACGGTCATAAAGCTTTAGAGGTGAATCATGGGGAAAACAGCTTCTGAGTTCTCTTCCAAAAACTAGGGCTTGCAGGAAAACAAAATGAGCAGGATGTTATTTGTAACACACATTGAACGCAAACAGCAACACCTTAGAAGTATGTTAAACCCAATTTAATGTCAATGCTATTGTATCAAAATCTCATATTCTTGTCCCGAGCTGGGGGTCATGAGGCTGATCTGGTCCATCACCTCACAGTGGGGACACCAGTGACACTCAGCTATGCTCTAAGAGTTCAGGAAGAGAAGAGCTCAATAACCTGCAGCAATTTATCTGCTTAATCTAAAGGTGAAGCAGTGTCAGGAGGGCTCACCTGGCACACATGCCTAGCTCAAACCAGCATGCTACTCACTATTTAACTGGACGGCTTTCATTCCATATGCAAGCACCTGTATTTTCAAAGCAGGAAAGTTACTTCCTCTCAATTTATAAAGTCACATCTAAACAGGTACCTAAAAGCCATCGAGAAGGTAGATCAACCCACCCTGAAGCAATACATCGACCCTATCGGTGAATGCATGGTTTATTGGAAGTTTGGCATGAAACACTGGACTGTGAGGAGAAGTTTATCAACAGCTCTTGATGGATGTGAGATTTTTGGCAAGGCTTACCAAATAACGCAATTCACAGTACATTTAATTTAGGAATGTTTGCTCATTGGTTTTTATATCAATTTAAAAAGAAAAAAAAGAAAAAGGAGGTGGTGAACTTCCAAATCATAAATGATGGATTTTGGTCAACTCTAAAATATTATGAATTTGCAACCTTTTTATTCTAGTACTCAAGGAACTGCCAGCTATTTAAAACCGTACCTTTATCGTTATTCACAAAGTTTAACAAAAATAAATACAATTCTGAGGTTGTCTTTGGCATGTCGTAATTCAAGGCATTAAGTCTCTTTTAGCAGCACAGTGCAAAGAAAAACAACATACCATACAATGCACTACTAGATTCAGCCTTACAAGGAGAAGAGAACGTAGTACAATGCAAACTTTAATGTCAATATATACAGAGCTTTAAAGAAAACATTTGTGGTTTGCTTTTTTTTAAAATTAAATGAAATAAATACAATATGATACAAAATCCACAATAGGCTTAGAGAAAGAAATGACAGTTACGATTTCTAATAACGGGGACCTTTTGTAGAGTCTCGATCTTTGAAGTACCTCAGAGAGCATGGAATTCATTGCACACCGTTTTCAATTAATGCCCTTTCGTACACTGAGATTCATAGCCGGTCAGGTGCCAGGAGAGTTTCAGCTCCAATCAGAGGATCAGTGCAAGATGCCAAAGTGCTTGGGATATTACGACAACGCAATCACTTTGCAAACGCTTCTCGTAAGGCTAATGCACAACACAGAGATACGAACGCTTTGTCCTGCAAAGGAGACCTGCCTCGAGCATCTTTTCAGTTCTTACATTAAAAAACCTCCTCAAAACAGGATTCAATGTTATTCAAACTCATTATTGGTAATAAGCTATTGCCCAAATCTTAAATTATTAAGAGACGTAATGAATTAAATACCCTTTAAAGCTTTCAAAGCAAGTTTGCTTTCACTACATAGGAAAAATACCAGGAAAACCGGCTGCTGATTATTTTGGGGGGACTTCTAATTACAGAAGTTGTAATACTCAGGTCAGGTTAGCTCTACAGCAAAGGTGGGGATTTTTAGAACATTTGTATCTATTCCCCTGTTCCCAAAGGAAAACACAGGCTTATCAACAGCAACGTGACGTGGGGGAGTAAACATTTTTAAAACTACACTGATGTAGGGACAAACCGCACTCAGGATGTACTGAGCTAAAGGGTGTTACTGCAGATGGACCGTACGGTCTGAACGACAGCATAGGTGCGCTACCACCAGGTACCAACACACCCCCAAGGAACGACTGAATAAACCTGCCAGGAGAAATTCTCTATTATTTTGGACTGCATGAAACTTCCACAGGATCACATCGGGACTCCACTGGCTTCGGAAGCGTTCTAAAGAACTTCTGAGACAAAGAACGAACTGCTCCTCCTTTCCCTCCTACCAATATTTGCAGGAGTTTTGCAGACCTATCCAGAATCAAGTGCTGCAGAAGCACACAAAACCTCATATTTGCATTTACGTTTTAGCCTAATTTCATTGATTCAAAGCAGGATAACTACTATAGTGTTGCATAATTCATTACATTCAATTCTTCCAAACATCTCAACTTTTTTATTTGTAACCTTTGAGGGCCCAGAGCAACCTGGACGCAGCATCCAGTCACTGCCAATGAGCAGTTTCTAAGTGTATCACAAGTAACTGCCAGGTGCTGAAGCTTGCTGGAGGGGATGGTAACCACTGGACATAAGATTAGCTTTGGACAATGAACTAACACACGGAAGACAGAATTCAAGCTCATTATTACTGACTTGGGAGAGGTTTTGGATGCCTTCTCTGAACGCGAGGAGAATATTTAAACCAATACTGATGCCACTGCATAGTTTTTTGAATATGTAACAGGAATACAACAGAGTTCCTCATTTTTGATCATAAGGATAACTGAAGATAGTCATTGTGATACCTGAGGAGTGAACAAAAAGCCAAGCACATCAGGGGCCTGGAGCAGCTCCAGCTGATGTCTCTTTAGGAAAAGCGCATCAGGCTCTGTGCACACTTAAAAACTAGAACTTATTTGTAACTGCCACTGCCAAACATTTGGTGACAGTAGCAGAAGCCATATCCAAACCATCGAGATCATATAAGGTATTAATAAGTTCTCTTGAAATTCCTCTAAATACTTAAAACACAGAACTATTTATTTGTAATTATGAGCCTTTGTAAAAAAAAAAAAAATCACTCTCTTTTAAAATCAGTAAGATAGTAAATTCGTAACTAGCTGGAAACCTTGAACCTGTGAAGACCATTAGGAAGTGAAACAAGTTACACCAACCTTTCACTCCAGCCAACAGCAAGTTCAAATCAGTGTTCTTCCATGTCAAACATGTAATTTGTTACTCATGAGCAGACCGTGCTACTTTTTAATATAACGGCTCAATTGAACAAAACCTAAATTTGAAAAAAAGAATGACAACTATGCGAGGAATTCCAAAAGAAATATCAGAAAGAAGGTGATCATTTAATACCACATGGCAAGAGTAAACGGCAAGCGAGCTCTTTTGTATCCCTGTATATCCAAAACGTTTCAAAGACTGATATGCTGAAATATTCACAGCAAGTCAATCTCCCTCCCAAATGAAAGGCTATAACTGGCAAGCCAGGACACTGGCCTGTCACATACAACAAAGGTGGTTGTCCAGGTTTTCCTTGTGATAAGGCAACTTCGTAATGTTTGCTGAAACCTTTTACCCCAGGACTTCCACCTGCACTAAAGGCCAGTAATGATATTTTTTAAAAAAGCAGGGATAATGTTATAGATGCTTTTAAATTCTTTGCTAAGAATCAGTATATCCAACTTGTTCGAGTACTTTTCCTCACCACCTTTGTTTTGCACACCGAGAAGAACTGAAGTACCTTCAGCAGCTCACAACTGCTTTTGTGCAAAATGCTTTTAAGGTGCTTATAATGTGGCACTTCTAAGCAAGCAAAAAGAAAATACCAATATCAACACTGTTAAATGATTCATGAATGAAGCCATTAAAGACCAGCTGCTACCTTTTGGGAAAGCTGAAGACAATTCAAGTTTGACATTTCAGTTGGATTTCATGCCTCACGTTGCCCTCAATCCCCAACACAGCTTTTACTGGTACATTTCAACCCACATTAGACCTTGACCTTGGGCTAAGGTGGCTTTATTCCCACCGTTTGCTTCTCAGAGTGAATTCAAACTGTTCTGGCAGCCACCTGTACATTTATAATAAAATTACACCGATAAACTCTACACAGGAGGTTTACAGACATTCTTGCTGGCAAAGGTCTTCAATAATGAAAAGGATGAACCAGCTGCCTAAGGGGCAAGTTTTGTACTAAACAATAAGCTTTCCGGGAAGCAGGTGTATTCCTTGATCAGCTTTCAAGCATTTTGAACAGGCATCTCAAAACTAGGCACAAATGGCCCCTACAGCTCCCAGCATCTACCAAACACTCAAGAAATTTAGTATGGGGCATGTTCTGCATGATACAAATAGCACACCTATGTTTGCTATATTCATCAAGTCTCAAATCTACACATATTCATACCTAACTATATGTCCAGATAATTTCCATCTTCCCCCACCACGACAAAAGAAAGCAGCTTATCTAATAGTACTTCCAACGCCACCAAGTCCTTCACAGGTACAAGCAAAACCCAGCCAGCGCCCTCTGCCTTTCCAGATCCAAGTTACCTCTGCCACTCTTGGCAGCTGGGCCAGAATTCTCCTGCAAGTCTATTTTCCTGCCTCAAAATGCAGTGTCCGGTGTCTTGCGATGGGTTGCCAAAGGACTCCTCTCACTTGGATTCTCTAACTGTCCATAGCCTAACTGCTCATCACTAAAACACTTCATATTTAAAACACTTAACATCCTACTAGGACAGTACAACTGCGCAGTAGCGTCTACAACTTTTGAGCTCATCATCTCTGAATGTGTTAGTTCCCAGTCTACTCGCAGCTAGTGCCAGGTTTGAGTCAGAAAAACCCAAGACAATTCTGGCCCTGAAACTAATTCCCTCTCCATCACAGCGTTTAGAAGTAGCTGAAGTCCTACCAAGGAGACAGAGAGGGCGACTGAGTGCTGCCAACAGGGTATGGTTAGGAACTTGTCTGAAACTGAAATTTCCTAGTCAGAATTCCCTTATGTGGGCACGCTGCAAGGCATATTTATTTGTTTTCCCGAGCTACCCCTACCATTAGGCAAACAGAATTTTGCATTTATGTTCTGTAATCTTTGTACATGCGGTGAGAGTCAGATAGAAGCAACATTCTATAAAAATCAAATAAATAAAACCTAAAATCCACATGCCAAGTTCATTATAATAAAGTGTCAGTTTGTCTTATATGCCAAAAACAAACCTAAGACTGGGTGTTTGATTCAGTGGAAACGACTGCTGAGGAAATGATAACACAGGCACTGTACAAATGGATGGACAATAATAAATAAAATACCACTTCGGACTGCAAAATGTTGTCTTAAAGCGGTACCAATGTTATTTAGATGCTTAATTTTGACAGCTCAGACACAGACTTTCTCCAGCTCAGTGCAGGACACAACACTATTTGTGGTGATAACTAGGAACATTCTTTTTGCTGCGAGAAGCCATGTGTTAACGTGGGTCAAATTAAGTTTAAGGGTAAAGTACAGAATCTTACACACCCCTCTTGTTAGCATTTTCACACTGGCACCATGCAAATGCACTTTCCAAATTAACGCTAATGCATTTTGCACTGGCACAACATGAGTCAGCTTTTCATAACAGTAATGAACAAGTGAAATGAATTCAGCTGAATGCATTAAGTGCCTAATTACAAAATTAGGAACTTGCCCCTCACAACAGGGTCTAAGGCTGTGGAGAAAACTCACACTGACACTTTATGTAAAACTTGGTCACTGGCAACGGTCCCCTAAACCATTTTTTGAACGAACCCAGCAAAACTATACAGAATGTGAAATAATATTTGCAACAGATCTCTTAAAGGACAGTGTAGAGAAGTTCATTATGGTGTACCTGATGTTTAAATTAATTTAACAGATATGGCCTGTAAAACAACACAGTATGAACCTGTGGATTTGTTGGGTTTTTTTTTTTTTCTTTTTAAAAAAGGACTTTTACAGAATTCAAGTAGTGTAGCAGGAAACCATAGATGCCTTTTGATCACAGGTCAGGCAAAACAGAGCCACTTATTGGATTTTCCCCTTGCTTCGGTTGGCTAAGGTATCCCAGTGGATCTATAAGTCCGTTGATGTTAGCTTTTTCATGCTCCGTCGCTGAGCTAAACTTGAGGCTGCAACAGGCTCCAACACTGGCTGAAATGTCTTGTGATTCAGTGCAGAATATGTAGCAGCCATGGCTCCCTAAAGAACAACGACATATATAAGGGGCTGTAAAGGTCATCTTTATCAGAAAACAAACAAATAAACATTAAATTCTTAATTAACTCTACGAAGAAACAAAACCCAGGATTTATGGTAGGTCATGCCTGTTCTCTAAAGCTCATTCAAAAAAAAAAAGTTATTGCCAAATCCTTCAGGTTTCTAAGCATGGATATCCTATGTTTTCTTTCCTGTCTTTATTTCTTTTACACACCCTAAATGTAGAACTAACTTTTAATGCGGGTCAGAATTCATATCTTCTAAGCAACATTAGCATCAATGTATCAGCCATTTAAGTTTCTATTCAGATCCTGACTTTTGAAGGAAACATAAGTAAGACTGGCTACCTCAGACCTTTCAGGTTTGAATCCAGCCAAACTAATTAAGTAACACATGCTGTGTGCNTGTTCTCTAAAGCTCATTCAAAAAAAAAAAGTTATTGCCAAATCCTTCAGGTTTCTAAGCATGGGTATCCTATGTTTTCTTTCCTGCCTTTATTTCTTTCACACACCCTAAATGTAGAACTAACTTTTAATGCGGGTCAGAATTCATATCTTCTAAGCAACATTAGCATCAATGTATCAGCCATTTAAGTTTCTATTCAGATCCTGACTTTTGAAGGAAACATAAGTAAGACTGGCTACCTCAGACCTTTCAGGTTTGAATCCAGCCAAACTAATTAAGTAACACATGCTGTGTGCGTACAGAAGAATATTTGTGTCACGAGTCAGAAACAAAAATACAGAACAGAGAAAATACTGGCAGAAAACCTGCAGCGTAAGTTTATTAATTTATGTCAGGAAAGCACAGTATGAGCCAGTCAGAAACAAATCCCCAAAGATTTCTTGAATAAGAATGCTAGGAGACCCGTGGAAGGCTCAGTCCCAGATAATTGTCTCATCAGGTTCCTCTATGGTCAAAGCTAGCTGAATTTTTGAAGCAGAACACCCAGAAAAATCTCTTCTTTTACACACAGGTTAAAAACCATTAGTTTGTTAATATTTTGTTCACTTACATAACTTAAATGTGCATGTTCTAGGGAAAACAAAATCGATTTCTTTTCTAAATTAAAGAATAAGGGTTCTGTCTGGACCTCTAAATTCTTTACACATCCACCAGCTCACGCGACATGCAGCCTTGGGGTTGTTTTACCTTTACTAGATGTGGTGCATCTTGTCTGTTCAGTTGATAATGCGGCAACTGGTCCCTACAGGCTATCCACGAATGTTTCAATACTTGCTCTGCCGTATATCGCTGATGGGGATCTACATGGAGCATATGTGATAGCAAGTCCTAGATGAAAATCACAAACACACGTACTAGTCAGTTAAAATAATCTCACACAGACTTTAAAGCATTAATTACGGCAGCAATGAAAGAAGTACCCTGTGTGGCAGGGATGGGCACAATGCAAACACACACAAAAATCAGCAGATAAATCGGATCATTCTGTGCCTTGACACCGCTGAAGCCTGAAAACAATGTGTTGTACTATTTAAACAGTTTAACAGAGCAAGCCTTTATTGTAAAGAAACTTACTGCTCTTTGTGTGCTTCATATTTCAGTTTTGTTCATTACTAAAATAACCTTTGAAGAACTAGAAATCCCACTGAAATTGAGCAGGCAGATTTTACAGAAGGAAGCTATTATTTGTAAACATCCCCCCCTCATTCATAACACACATTTGGGGTCTCCTGACTACATATCACAATTTAATTCATACATAGTGACAGACTTCCAAGGAATTTCTCCTTCAAGGAGCTGTTGGGAACAGGTCCAGAGGAGGCCATGGAGATGATCAGAGGACGGAAGCACCTCCTGAACAAGGACAGGCTGAGAGAATAGGGATAGTTCAGCCTGGGGAAGAGAAGGTTCTGGGAAGACCTTAAGAGCAGCTTTCCGGAAAGCCGGGGAGGGACTTCTTACAAGGGCAGGCAGTGATAAGGCGAGGGAAAATGGCTTTAAATTGGAAGGGGAAAGATTTAGATTACACATTAGGAAGAAATTGTTAATGACGAGGGTAGGGAGGCCCAGACTTGCCCAGAGAAGTCGTGGCTGCCCCATCCCAGGAGATGTTCAAGGCTAGGTTGGATGGGGCTTGGAGCCCCTGATCCAGTGGGAGGTGTCCCTGCCCATGGGATAAACCATTCTATGATTCCATATAAAGAGTAAAGCCAACTGAAATGGACGCTTGTTTTTGCCTGTTCAGAAGCACTAGCAATAAGCTACTAATCACAGAGCTGGTCTAAAGAAGAGCTTGGAGGGAAGAGCACAGAACAGAGATGGAATAGCTTGAAAGAAAACAAAACAACAAGCTGAAAGAATGTTCCCTTTGTTTTAGGTACAAAATGTTAAGCATTCTTAAACATAAGTGAATTACTTGCACTGAAACGCCATCAGCCAACAAGTATTCTGAATCACTCCTACTGAAATGAACAAACAGCACAGTGCCAAAGGATCAGGACAAGACAGTATTAAAGCCAAGCTTTATAAAAAGTAACAGTGTTGACTAAGATGAAGAAGTGGTTTAATCAGAGCTGTACAACATCCAGCAAGGACAAATGTAAAGTCCTATTGCCAGGTACAGGCTGGGGAGCGGCATCAACGAGAAGGACCAGCAGATTTTGGTGGCAGACAGCAAACTGAACCTGATCTACCAGTGTGACCTGGCATCCAAGAAGGCCGAGAGCTTCCTGGGCCAAAGCACAGCAAGTAGCCTGCAGGAGGGAACTGCGTTCCTTTAGTCAGCATGGCCAAAGGAATGGAGACAAAGGAAAACACAAGATGTTCTGGCTGAAAATTTGGACAAGTTTTTTTCTCATAATGGCACTCAAGCAGTGGAAAAGGCTGTTTGGTCTCCATCCTTGGAGGTTTCCAAAATCAGACTGAATGAGGCCTTGAGCTACCTGGCCAGAACTCATAGACGACCCTGCTTTGCGCAGGAAGATGGGCTAGATACCTCCACTGCAGTAAAGTCTGCTGGCGGTAACAGTAATCTACTGTGTTACACCGGTCTGTTTGATAAAGTTCAGTACACGTTTGTTTGAATTCTACAAACGCATTTTAAAAAACCCAAAAAACAAAACACATTTATACCTTTGCTGCATCTGAAACAGTGTCCCAGTTACCTCCACTTAAAGAGAATTTTCCACTGCCTATCCGTACCAGGATCTCCTCTGGAGTATCATTAGGACCATTGGCAAATGGAGTATAGCTGCGGAAACAAAAAAAACAATAAAAATATCTCATTATATGTAAAAAGCTACAAGAAGTTGGTAAAGTCTCAGGAATCATTCTGAGTAGGTATCCTGCTGCTGACAGAAACACACAATATACTGTTCAGTACTGCTTCAAAACAGTATCATTTTCTTTTCAGAAATATATTCAGAAAACCTTTTCTCATTCAGCCGCTAAGCTTCATAGTGTTTAATGACAGTTTAGGGGTCCTGAAAACTTTAGGAGTTACAAGCCAATGTGTTCTCCAAAAGGGCCAGGAGTCAAGCCTGTGGCAGAAGGCAAAAGAAGGTGAGCTACAAGAATACTAAGATGGGGAGGATTAGAGGCAGAAAGGATAAGGAAGAAAATCACCACATCCTTTCACAGAGTAAATTCTCCCCTGGACATTGGGGAGAGTCACACACTACAGAAGGGATAAGTCTTGAACCTACCTGTAAGATAAGCCTGGATTATGTACGCATTCATAAACTCATAGCTCCCTGTTTCACTTCAGTGTCTGCCACTCCACATTCAAATCGATGAGGTACTATCTTACAGCTTTAATGAACGCTGGAATTTTAGGTAAACAGAAAAGCTAAGGAATATTTCTTACCCTGCCAGCATTGTGTAAAGAAGAACACCCAGGCTCCATATGTCACAAGCAGCATCATATCCCTGTCTCATGAGAACCTAGGAAACAAAGTGTTAAAGACTTTGCATATGTAAAAAATCCACCCCAAACCAAGACCACTACACAGCCCGGAAAATCCCAGGATCATTTTCATAGAATCACAGAATCACAGGGTTGGAAGAGACCCACCGGATCATCGAGTCCAACCATTCCATTTTGGAGGTTGGATTCTTTACTTTTCAATATACAAACTAGCACCACTTTTTTAAGCACTGCTAGAAAATTTAAGTACTTCATACATGAAAAAAAAGCACAGAGAGAACACATGGCAGTTTAAGATACCTCTGGTGCCACAAAGTTCGCAGTATAGCATGGAGTCAGAAGCAGTCCATTTTCTCCTCGAAGTTGTTTTGCGAATCCAAAATCGCAGATCCTGATAGAATCAGCGTTATTTGAATCATCCATATATAAAATATTACTAGGTTTAAGGTCTCGATGCACTACCTTTAAAGAGAAATTTTAAAATCTATCAAATCACTTAGAAGTTGCATGTGCATTTGTCTGTATGTAATTTGCCATTTGTAAAAATCATTTACAAGTTAATTTACCTATTAATAGTTCTTGACAATTACGTAACTTTCATGTAGCAAAAAAATTCTAGTTCAAGTAATGTCATAGAATCATAGAATGGTTTGGGTTGGAAGGATCTCAAAGCCCAGTCAGTTCCACCCCCTGCTCTGGGCAGGGACACCTCCCCACTGGACCTGGCTCCTCAAAGCCCCATCCAGCCTGGCTTTGAACACCTTCAGGGTGTTCTCTAGGTAACCAAAGCAAGTAACAACAGGTATTTGTTAATTTTAAGAAGTTTGAAAGAAGCTATGCCACAAAAGAAATTACTCACTCCTTGGCAGTGCAGGTAGTCCACGGTCTTTGTTATCGTGTATAAAACAGCGCTGGCCTCTCGTTCCGAGAAGAACTTCTGTCTGAGAATTCGATCAAGCAGCTCTCCTCCTTTCATCAGTTCAGTGACAAGGTATATGAATCTACCATCATCATACACCTGATGAGAAGTTTAACAAGTGTATACGTGTGTATTAAAAAAGATAATCTATAATTATACATCCTGACAAACGTGAAAAATTAGACTAGACTGATCACTTATTCACATACATACAGCACAAAACAGCAGGGCCTGAAAAACTTAATTCTGCAATTGAGAAGCCTTAAGGCATGAAGTATAAGAAAGCTTATAGAATCATAGAATAGTTTGGGTTGAAAGGGACCTTAAAGATCATCTAGTTCCACCTCTCCTGCCATGGGCAGGGGCACCTCCCACTAGATCAGGCTGTCCGAGGCCCCATCCAACCTGGTCTTGAACCCCTCCAGGGAGTCATTATGGGTCATTCTGTGAGATGTTGAGGTAATCCACTGTTAATTCATAATTCAGAATTAAGTTTTTCACTCTAGAAGTTTCTGTTTTAAGAGCAGAGAAACCCTACTACTCGTGTTGCCTTCCCCCTCTGTGAATTTTTAGCTGCTGGCACTTTGCATACAGACGAGAACAGGCAACTGCTTTTTCATTCAGGTTACCAACACATCAGCTACTCATTTGAAGTAAGAGGAAATATGACATTGCTAACCTTTACGGTTTTTCTCACTTCAAGTTCACTAAACAGCATTTAGGAAAAAAATCGTATCAGAACTGTCATAGTCTGAAATACTCAACACTACTAGGCAGGCTGGTCTCCTACTACATTTACTATGTAAAAGAAATGTAATAAATCCCAATTAGCTCCCTACATCTGCATATATTTATTGACTCTTCTGTAAAAAGAGGTAGCAGAGAAAGAAGTACATACATCCTTCAAAGTAATAATATTGGGGTGTTGTCCATAACGCATGAGGATCTCAATTTCTTCTGAGGGATCTCTCTTACTTTTATCAATTATCTGCAAAACAGGAGAAACAACTTGGCTAAACAAAGTAATTAAATAAAGATTTTTTTTAAATTTATATTCTCATTTCAACAAGAGAATAAAATTTCTCAAGTTCATTATTTCTCACTAACCATTCCTGCAGCTCCACATCCCATAATTAATTTCTTGCTCTATCCCTGCTACCAGGTAAAGCTGTATCATTAATGCATCCTGCTCCCATGGACAAGGAACACAAGGGACTGCCTGAAGCATCACCACCTCCCCGCAGCCCGGTTCCACCCTTGTGGATCTGATTTTATTTTAGGTGTGCTCATCTTCGTATGATATTTTTCTAATTGCAAAGCCAATTCAAGGCCACAACTTTACCCACAAAAAGAAGAGCTGCAGAAGCTAATACACAATTTAACCAAATGAAGGCAACACTGCTTTTCATTTCTCACAGCATTAAAAACAGCCACAGCAACTAGAAAATTCATGCGTTTACATTTACAGTTCTACTACACAATCATTTCAGAGCTGTCACAGGGAAATTTGTTCCCAGTACCTTAACAGCAAACTCCATATTTGTAGCTATGTGTATGCATCGCTTGCAAACGGAATAGGAACCAACACCGATGTCCTCCTTCAGCTCGTACACATCAGTAAACTGGGCGCTGTTCCCGTGAAGCTGCTTTAAAAACAAACACAGACAAGCTGTCACCTAACACGACGAGATGCTCTTTGCCATGATGCTGTTTCCACCAGCAAAAACTTCTCCTGCTTCCCCATGCTTTCTCTTTTGAACTCTGCCTCCAGAAAAACAGTAACTCGCTTCTTAAATTTTAAAAACATCCCACAAGCATTTTAATAACACACATTTTGCAAACAACCTCCTCAGCCAAAACAGAACTGACTGCAAACACTAAATATTGGTCAATCTTTGCCTTGTCAGAAAAGTTTTCCCCCAAAATGAAGAGTTACCTGTACTATTGGCAGTATATTGGTGAGGGGGGATATTTTATGATCCTCTACAGTAGTGGTTGCAACAAAACTAAATCCTTTGAAGAGCTGATGTGCGTTCGCACTCGGTGGGACTCCCGGAGAATCTAGTGGCATAGACACTGCATTAGCACAGTTACATCTTAACGAGGCTGTTCTTTAACATTCAGGAGAGATATGTGGGAAGAAACACTTGTAGGTAAGGAAAGCAAACAAGGACAACTCTAGATGCCGAACAAGTCTACTAGTCAGTTATCTGCCTCCTTTTATTTTGTAACACACACGCAAAGCATTTCTGGGCTTTATCTAAAACTGCAAAACACTGCAGGAATGAATGGATGAATATGTGTTTTTAGGAAGATGTTTACTGAAGCACAACTCTCCTTATGAGGAAGAAATGAAGATGACAGTATTATAGTCAAGGACTGCAACACAGAGCAGAGTAGGTTTTGCTTCTTAAGCAGTGTATGTGCTGCTGGCAAGGCAGAAGGGAGGTAAAATGAGACTATTCCATTAGCAGTATTACAGAGTAATCAGAATCAAATTTACTCAGATTATATTAAGTGCTCCCCTGAATTCGCTGCTTGAAATGTCACAGTAAGCCCAGCCTGATAACTGATAGCCTGTTAGAACCCCAGACGTTCTCAAACATGCAACAAAAGGGTTTTGAAAATTGGATGCAGTAAAGACAAAAATTCATAAAAGAAAACCTGAAGTGAAACTTCAAGCATACTAAACAATAAATGTTTGCACTTTCTGTCTTTGTTTCCAAGTCCAGTTACTTGGAAATTCTGCTAGTGCAATAATCTAAGGAATATTTTAAAGCTGCTTGGGACTATCTAAGAAGCTTTGCAAGTGACCCAGTAGCACAAGTTCTCAGTGCATTGCACTTTTTCCCCACCCTTCCCTATCTTGAATCACTGTTCTCTTAAGAGCAAAGTCACATCCAGCATGGGTAGCAAGGGGAACAGCTCAATGAAAAAGTTACTGTAGCACTTGTTTAAAGATTTCATTTTAATAATTATAATAATGAACAGGCTCAAGAAAGTTTCTTTTAGCAAGTCATTTTCAATGGAATACTGATCCTACAAATAATCACTGCTGGAATCAAATTTAGTTTGCTTTTAGTATTAAACACTTCCCCTGCAAATACTGCATGTCTGACAGTGAACCATAATTAACAACCATAATCCACCTGTTAATAACCTTTTTTTTTCCTTGATGAGTCAAAGTATTTCAAAGAATACAAACCCACTGAGGAGAACATGTTCCTTCAAAGTGCTGGAACCCTGTTGCACACTTTCCCTTTAGTTTTGCCACTGGCTTTTTCTCCAGGCAGGCTTGTTGTAAGATGGATATGACCCTTCTTGTCCCACAAACCTCATCAATTTATAATCATTCACAATTACCTTTTGGTGTTTTTGCTGTGAATTCTGGATCAAAGCAAAAGGTATCTTCTGGCTTTCCAGAAGCAGGTTTAAAAGGGGGTTGAATTTCTCTTCTGAATAGTTTCTGAAACAGAAGGACAAAGTCATATAATTAAGAGTGAATGAAACTTGTGCAATGTAACTTTGCTAAGCTAAGGGGAAAGCAACTCAAATGCTATTGCTGTTTCCTGTAACTGAAAACTCCACTTGCTCATCAGGACTCTATGGCAGATGTTGCATAAACAGCTAGAAAAGCACCACTTCAGAAGTAAAAATAAGAGATAAAGAGAAGAATAATGACAATAAGTTTTAGAGAAACAGCTGAGCACACTACTGGTTGGCATTGCAGGTAGTCGTGTCAGCACACTTATTGTGTCTATCCCTCTGTTGGCATCACAGAGAGGGAGCGTTTTCAGAGTGGATTTATTTGGTATGGTGCATCTTGGGGGTGAGAATATTTCTGGAAAACTCATCTCAAAATATGAGAGAGCTGCAGAAGAACAGCATGAAGATGCTTGTTCAAAAGTTAAGCAAGCAATCCTGAACTCATACAGACTTCTGATCATCTCGGAGCAGGAGAGTCCATACTTGGAATGTGAAAGGAATAGGATTGATGAAACAGGAATGCGCTGTGGCTAAGCAGAGAGAAGTCAGAATTATAGTCACAGGGATTTTTTTGTGCCCTGCATGAAAGCATTAAGCGGACACATGTCGCATACAGGGAACACCAGCATCCTCTCCCAACTACAAATGCTCGATCACACAATTTAAACCTTAAGAGCGTTGCAACTCTTCATTATTTAAAAAGTAATTGTACAATTTATAATTAATACTCTCTAAACCACAAATACTACAGCTCCAGATGCCAAGTAAGATTATAGCAGAAGCGAGAATGTAATGGTCAGCAGTACTGCAGCGCTTATTGTGTCCTATTCAGATGCAAAAACGTGTAATGCTACAACACAGGGAAGTTAAAAATAGCTTTATAATTCAGATAATTTTGTACTTACATTCCAGTCAACAGTAGAAAAAAAGGGATGTCTCTTGATTTCTTCAACTCCGTCTGAACCAGCTCCTGAACAAAGCAAATAATTTATTTGAAACACTTTTGGGTGAAGTCTTTCAAGGCTGCTCTAAAAATTAGTTCTTTCCTTAAAAACGTGCATAGGCGTGGTTATTTGAGGGAACTTCAATCTAACAGATGTGGGCTGGAAATAAAATACAGCAGAAACAGTCCAGGAGGTTTGTGGAGTGTGTGGAGAAGTTCCAGCATTTATTGGATGCGGGGAAACACAGTGACAATATATGTGGAAAAGGTTGAGATGCTTTATGCTTTCTTCACCTCAGCCTTTAATAGTCAGACCAGCAACTTTTATGTCAAAGATCCAGATAAATGAACCAACCTAATCTATTTGATGGGTTCCTTTTAAACAACATCCTCAAAAGACTTTGTGCTTCAGGGCTGAGGAACTGAGGCATTCCAAGTTTTGCTCTAAAGGAAAACAGAACATGTAAGAGGAAGAAATGTATATCTTATTAAAAATTGTCTACATAGACTCGATCGCATAATTTGGTGTATCAAGGATCTATCTCAAAGTCTTGTAAAGAGTACACATGTAACTCATCAACTTAAAAGTTTCACATTATGTGAGTGTTTTTTTAAAAATTACACCCAAATGAAAAAACCACCCGAACCCAAACCCCACCCAAGCCCCCAAAATAAGCTAAAACAGAGTAAAACAGTTCTCTCAGGAATACGTGTTTTCAAAGATATCTTCACGCCCCTAGGAAGTTATCACCAAAGTACCTCTACTAGAAACAATGCCAGGAGCGACTCATCAAATCCCAAATTACCTGCCCTTGGAGTGACTGCTAATATTCCTCTTGAAACAAGAACCTCAAGAAGTACCTCCTGAAGCCATTATATAAAAGCTGACTGATTTTATCAGGCTTATTTTATGAAAACAATTATGCTAGGATGAGAAACTCTCTTGCAGAACTGTGGTATCATGAAGAACTCCAAGTAAGCCACTGATCTAATCCACTGCTGTCACAGGTAATGACACTATAAACTTGCAATTGCTGTAAGGGTGGCAGGATGAAGGAGAATGGCTTTAGATTAAGGGAGATTGGCCCAGGTTTCCCAGGAAAGCCGTGGCTGCCCCATCCCTGGAGGGGTTCAAGGCCAGGTTGGATGGGGCTTGGAGCCCCCGATCCAGTGGGAGGTGTCCCTGCCCAGGGCAGGGGTGGAACTGGATGGGCTTGGAGGTCTCTTCCAGCCCAAACCATTCCATGATTCCATGATATGTTGGTAAGAAGAGAGCTGTTCTCTCATCCTTTCCCTGACTACTGCCCTCCCAAACGGTCTATGGCTCTGCATGTGGTCTGAAGGAAATTCTTTGTTAGCTAAGCACAAATAAAGATGAGAACATATTTACCCAACAGCTTCACTTATTAATCACCAGTTTACCCAGTCTGTCCTGTTAGACAGCTCCTGATGTAACTGAGGTAATTCGATATGAAAAATGGGAGCACGTCAGCGCACTCCAGATGTACGTACACAGAGCAACACCTGACTAACCACTGCTTACAGAATAAGGGATGCTGAAACAGTAGCAAGAGAGTGAGACAACAACGTGGGTGATAAACAGTACTGCTCTAACTCACTGTAACTGCTTTTATCTTTATTATACACCTACAATGAAAACAACTTCATCCTGAAGATTTTAATTCC
>WAAB01022638.1:0-26088 GCA_013389865.1 Piaya cayana
TTATTTATTTATTCATTTATTTAGCAATTCTTTACTTTTTACTGTCTCTTGTGCACACAGCATTTATCATCAATTCATCTGTACAGCTTTCACCCTTCCTAAAGTTAATTCCCTTTGGAAGACCCTCATCTGCCATGCTGCCCATGGGAAATCCAGCTGATTTATACTGACAAGTTAATTAAAAAAAAAATCAGCTTATTCTTATTTACCAGCCAGCAGACAAATACCCTGCTGTACTATTTCCCTCAATCTCCTTTGCACGTGTGTGTTTATCTCGTTGCGCCAGGGCTAGTGGTTTTTTTGTATTTGGAAAGTAACTATTATGTTGTGAGAACAATAACAAAACAAGTACAACTATGTGACACTAAAGTCCACAAGGAACAAATATCAAGCTGCAATCAAGTTATAAATGACAGATTAATGCCTCCAATTAAAATAGTAAAAGTTGAATCTGTCAATGTTTTTGCTTTCTTTCAATACTTTTCTAGAATAGGCTATGTCTAGTCTTGCTCTGGAATTTTATATTTTTAGGGTTTTTTTAGCAGAACTGCTTAGGTTAGCTTCATTGCATGCAACAATGGAAGAGGGGAAATGGTGTTATTAATCCACCTTTTCCTATGTTTCTCGTCTATCTCTTTGCACATTCCACCAGCTATGAAATTTATTGGATTTAGTGAGCTGATTCAACCCACCAAAATGATGAGCGGTGGGAGTGTGCAAGCAAATGGCCAAATTGAGGTTGAGTAATTTCAGTGAAATACTGAACTATTCCATTAGGTGAAAGGAGCAGGATCAACTGAGATCTTGCATTCTCTTACCCTCTTATCGTGTAGGGACTTTAAACTGTTAGGCCAGGTCAGTTGTTCCATTTAATTTCCCCTTAAGATACCAAACAAATTGTTAACCTTCAGGGTGCTGGTATGGGCAGATAACAATGATTGCTTCAAGTCCTTTACTGAAACAAAGGCCGTGCTGCTGACTTTACCTATTCTACCTTAACAAGAAAGATAGAAATAGAATCCAAAAGCCAACAAGTTCAACCGCAATATATACTAGGGAAAAAATGAAGAAAACTTCTCCCTAGAGAATAACATTAGTAAGTAAGTTCAGATGAACCATCATAGTGAAAGTTTTCATTTTTTCACACCGTTGACATTAAGCCAAAAGGCCTTTTAGCTGATTTTATAATTTGAAACAATATTTCATAACAACTTTTTAAAGGACCTCATAGCTATTAAAAATATTTTGTAGAATATGCTCAAAGTTATTAATACTATAATATAACAAAGGCTAACCTATAAAAACACTTACTAATTTATTGACTCGCTTGCAATAAGGACATGCACATTTGTATTAAAAGAACTTTTGGCCACTTTCTTGGATTCCCAGTCACATCCTGTTGTCCATATGACAACTGTCTGGATAAAGATTTAACAATGGAGCTGGAAAAGAAAGCATAATTGGAGAGCTATGATGTAGTATTTCACAATATAATAGGATCATAGGATGGAATAACTGGCTGGAATCAATTAGTAATTCAGGTGGGAAGAGACATCAGTGGGTATCTAGTACAATACCCTACTCCTCAGATCTGAGGTCAAACCAGGTTACTCAAGGTTTTATTCATCTGAGTCTTGAAAGTTATCAAAGATTCAAAGATGTGGTCTCCAAACCATTCCCAGCATCCTCTTCCATCGCTCAGCTGTCCTCATGGTGAAATGAAATAAGAGAGTACTTCAACTCTGAATTCTCAGCTAGTCAGATAACCATCATGTATTTCAGTCCTCCAGACAAAACAAACAATGAGCAGAAAAGTATGAGACTGAAATGAGACTGCCATGATGATGGTGAAAAAAGCTAGTAAAACTTTTTGATTAAAACTGTACCAGTCACACACAGATTTGTGTTCTTTGGAGAAGATTGCCTTGAGTTTCAGATTAACAACAAATATTTTCATGGTACTTCTGTTTATCATTAGCTGCCATATTCATATCCTAGTCTGATTAATAGCTAGATTAGGATATATTATTAACAAAGAAACCAGTAAAGTAGGAGGATATATGCAACTTTAAGAAACATGAAAATTTTCAACTAAAATACTTCAAATTCCTCCTTAAGCAGGGGAACTGAGTTCAGCCACACCTTCACTGTACATATAAAATGATGTATATAATAATGCTCTATTATTATGCAGTGTTAGTGCACATCTACACTAGAAAGAAGGCATGTTTCCCTGAGGTAGCGATGTTCTATTAAAGTTAAACTTAACATGGTTACAAGAACTACCTTGCTCGGATAGTGAACATGATTACTTCTTTTATTTTGTTGACAAAAAAATTTTCATGTTTCATCTCTTTACACTTGAAGTATTAATTGTTACTACATATAGAACTTTATCAAATGAAAATATTTTAATATAAGAATTTAGGATAACACAATATTACTCTTCTTCAGAGTTTAGATATTTAGGCAGTCCACATGTTTTAAAATTATACATTTAACATCCTTAACTACTGTTTCTTGTTTCAGTTACAGAAAAGAGGAAAACCTTAAATGTGTGTAGAGAAGTGTGGATTACTATTTTTATGTTTTTTGGCCTTCTTTTTCCAGAAGCAGCAAATCAATATAATCAAGATTTCAATAAACATACTTAGAGCAAAGCAGTTGGTTGGTTTTTTTAGACTACAAGAGTGTTCCTGCAAGCACATTTTAGAGAGTGGGCCAGATTCTCAGAAAGCATAAGTCAAATGACTTCCGCAACTTGGCATCAAAAAACCCCAACGTTGATGATAACTTGCCTGCTAAACAGCAAATACTCTGCTTTGGGGGTTTTCTTCTCATACTTGTCTCTTTATGACTTCTACCTATCACTCATGCAGAAACAGCTAGAGAAGAAGTGAATATATTTCAGAGAGAACTGTTAATAGCTGATTTCATTATAACTGGTCAACAGCTTCACAAAGTGAAGGTTTTGGACAGAGGATGAAAAGAGGGAGCCTTTGATAGGGCAGTCAGCCAGGCTGTAGACTCAGGCTGGTTAACATTTCTTGCTGATTTAACAGCATTAATTCCCAAGATAGACATTGCTTCTGTGTAGGACTACCAAAACACTTGAATGTAAACGTTTCCCTGTAAAATTTAAGTGCCTGGTCAAGTACATAGATCTCTATCAAGAAACTGTGTGCACACTTTCAATATTCAGTACTATTCAGTTAGCCAAAAGACTAAGTGAGACAAAGTCTCTGCCAAAAGTGGTTCTTAATCACTCAATTAAATCTGACATGCTTTAAGTGACAATGGTGTTTAATCAGTTGCTACAGGTTTTCCTGACAGCTTGAACATATGCAGTGTACTCTAGTCAATACCAAAAACTTCTGTAATGTTGCTTCAAGTCCATTAAAGGCAACAACACATACTTCCCATTTCCAGACTGGATACTGGTGCCAAACATAAATATGCAGTTTCAGGTAATAGGAAAAAAGCAAGTTTTATAGGAATGGGAAAGACTATTGTTAGTGGATTAAACCTAGACAAGTTTCCAAACAACTTCAGAGGCTTATTTCTCAATTTTAACTTACGGAATTAAAAAAGCTCCAAAGGTACAATCCCATCAAGAAAAAGCCTGTCCTAGAAGACTCACTACTGCTAAAAGGGCTTGTTCCACAATATCCTTTTTATCCTGCTGGCAGCCTCATCTTCCTGTCATAGTTGATGTTTCCAATCCTCTCCAGATCACTTACAGTTCACTAAAAAGATCAGAAAACTAACCTGAAAAGTACAGCCTGTTTTGGTGAACTGAGGCTGCTCAGAAATGGGTTTTAGAATTAGAGCTGTGGCAAAATTTAAAAGAGGTCCAGAGTAGGTGGAAGATGTGGTTAAGTGCTAGGATAGAGTTAAAGAAAGTAAGAAACAAGGCCTTTTCCTTCCAGTGTCAGGAAACCACAGAATCAACTCAGCCACCCCAAAGACCTTATATTTCAAATTTTCAGACATGTTTTCCTTACATATTAGAAACCTAAAACATCCTTTCAATTCTCATTAACTGAAAGAATGAAATAACTTTGAAAACCTCAGCAAACAAGCAATATTTTGTTTCCTTCAAGCTTCAGGCATAATTCAGATAACACATAACACCTGAAAAGACGCTTAATGAATTTGTGTGTGCAACTACAATTCAGTAAACAGTTCCATGCAGAACTGCCTCCTTTTGCATCAAATGAATTGTGATATATAGAATGAGTGTGATACTTGAAAGAATTGCTTACAACTGCACATACAAGAGAAAAAGATAGCTAAGTCTAAATTAAGATGTTAGCTATGAAGTTTCCAATAGGACCTTGACATGACTGTTGACCTACTCATGACATGATCACACCAGTAAGGATTTGGAATTCTATTAGTATTACCAGAGGAAAGAAGTCAAGGAGTCATCAGGAAAACAAATCTATATCTGCTACTCCATCAGCCAATTACTGTTGTTAAAGTGGAATTAGATGAGTATTGACAATGCAAAGGGGATAAGGATTAAGCAGATGACAGAGTATACAGCTAGCATTGCTGTTCAGGATTTTTTCCTACAGAAAGCCTGAATAAAACTCAGATGGGAAAGGAATATACTATACAGAATATAGTTTTATAACTGATCGTGTCCTGAAGTAGCAGTTATATACATTAGCCTTCCAGCCAATCACAAAACCAGGCCAAAAGCTAAATATGGTACTGAAGTGGTATCCACTAAGACAAGAGTAGGATGCGACATTAACTTGACAATTCACTTCAGCCTCAATTATCCGACTGCCATGAAGTAATGCAATTAAATTATGTTAGAGGTATTTTTCTTAGTTCTTGAGAACTATTTTAATGTCATAAATAAAATCATTAAAAAAAACTGTTAAATGTAGCAGTTATCACAAAGTTAGTGGACTTCTGACATTTAAGATGTTAACTCCATAGGCTATTTATAAATCTTTTTAAATTCTACAGGCTGTGTGAAAAAGGGTAGACCTGGAATTATTACTTATTATTTACTTGGACTGAAACAGCAATCAGGCTGCAACCAGGCTTTATCACTGGCTACACTCATTATTAGTTCCTTTTTAAACATGGACTCAATATGTAAAGAGGGTTTTTTTTCCACATGGAACAACTATACACAAAACTTGGAAACAATTGTAAGCAAGGGGTCATAAGTCAACTTACAAATACATACAGAAATAAACATCTTTTTCAAGCAATTTAGCATCACTGTATTATTTAGTTTGCTATTTGGCCCAAACAAACTTCAAGGATGGCAGGTGACAGTAAAAATTTAAGAGGAAATCAGATAGAATGAAATTGCTGAATTTTCAGAAATTAAAATTTGAAGTAAGGGATAAAAAAAAGATACAATAATGATGCATGCACAACAAATATTTAATATTTTCTAGTGCTGATAGATGTAAATCATCTTCATATACAGTCCAAATTCAAAGAATTAGTATATTAACTTTTCTATTCCATGCTACACTTGACTAAACTTAACAGAGACCCAATTCTTATCCTGAGCTACCGGAATGCATGTCTGCTTCCTCCTTGACCCATCATTCTTTGAACTCAAGGGACCTACCCTTCTTGAAAATTTGCCAAGAATTTTATTGCATTATTTTTTATCAGGACCTTAGGGAAATTTAACCTTACACACTATTAAAGTAGGAAAACACAACATTTTTAGAATAATAGACAAAAGTTAAAGTAAGATTTAGAGGTCACTACGGCCAAATATCTAGCCACATAGAAACAAACAAACAAACAAATCAGTGTCCCTTCTATTGGTAAAAAAGTTTCAATTATAATGAACTACAATATAGATAACATTGTCCATAAAAAAAAAAAATCAAGAATAACAGAGGATACCAATTACTAATATAACTGAACTGGCCAGTAAATCAATAAAATCAGTTTTATTGAAGTTTCTGTTCTAACTATTTCTACCTGACATCATGCATTTCAGATAGAAATGCAGGAAACTGGAAACAAAACATGCAATTTCACCTGGATTCTTACATCTTTACACCTGACATTCAATGGACTTTGAGGTCTTATGAATACACAAAGACTGACCAAATGTTGAAGCATTTACAAGGTCACTGCCATGTGGGTTTCTCTTATACTAATAACTGAGCTTATACCACAAGCCTTTCCTCAAGGGAGTTAATACATTTAGGTTTGTCATCTCAGCCTGGTTACTTCTTTCAAAGAAACTAAGGTATTTAGTAATCATTTACATCTGAATGACTGTCAAATTTAAGTAGACTGTCAAATTAAGGAGGAATTTCTGAAGATACAGAATGAGGCATTACAGGAGAAAAAGAAAACTGATGATAGTCCACCTCACTTCCACAGAAAACCCAGTTAAAAAAAAAGCAAGAAAAAAATTGGCTTTCCATTAGAGAATGAAAATGGAAAACACACCTCCCTCTCTCCCTCTGACAAAACAGATTTACTATACTGGAAAAGCACAGAGGTATCAGCACCATATAACTTCAAATAAGAGGCTACACAATTCCAGTTATGCATTTCAATTTATTATCACAAAAAAAGCCTAAGATAATTAGAAGTTCAAATTAATGTGATTTGGGAGACAAATCAAGCTGCTTTTTTTTTTTTGAGTTACAATGTCTCCACAGATAAAGAGCACCTCTGGTATAAGTAACTCTTTTTGCCCTTGCACAGAGCAAATACCACAAGCCTCGCAGGATATGTTCCCCTACTATACATAAGGCTTTGGCAACCACTAACAACTAATCCTAGAACAAATAAACAACATACCAACTTTGCAGAAGTTTCTCTACAACTCTGCTGACAAACTTCACTCAAACGAAGATTTTCAATGGCCCATGAAAATGTTTCTACAATTTACTTCTCTTCCCTCTTGCAATACACTACTCCCATTAAAATAAAACAGCTGCTATCACAATCCTTTCTTTCAACTTGACACAAAAATTAGTACAGTATTAAAACAGACACTTGCTTTTAAATCTCACATAACATGCATATTTAATACCAATAAATACACACTAGCCAAACTATATTAAGAGAGAATTTCAAACTTCTAAGAGTGAAAATGACTGCCTGTTTGTTTTTCAGTGAAAAAACTCCTACCTGTAACTACTGCTATCAAGAGGAATCTCTTAGTGACTTTCCACAGCTTAAACAACTAGAATGGCAGGGTTTAAAAACAGAAACCCACCATCACAGTTTTTAGGAAAACGGTCAGTCCCCAAGTGGAGCTACCTAACATTTGGAAAGATTTATATGAACTTACTAAGCATGATTTAAGTCTATATTTACAGATTAAAAAAAAAAGATGGCTCAAATCCACGATATTTTCTTGATCTGTATGTACCAGACTGATGGTCTGCTAGCAAGTGTTCTGCCCAGTTTTAAATCTCAGCTGATATTCAGATGACCAATCAATGAAATAGGCTGAGCAGATATAAGCAAATATACGGACAAAAAAGTTTTAACAGAGCAAGTTAGAGGATACCCCTGTAGTCCATCAACTACTACACATGTTACTCAAGTACTTAGGAGAGAGAAAGTAGTTTAGCCTTAGGTGCAAGATAAGAGAACATGCAGAGAAGCAGTAAGAGTACTTGCATTGCTAAGTCATGTACACATATCGTAAAAAAAAAGTGACTACTGCACAAGCAGCTGGCTGATGACAAGAAGTGGACAAAAGAGAACTATATTGCTATTTCAAAAAGGGACAGAACTATAAAATTTTACTCGAGCACTTAAGGCAAAAGCAGTCATTTTGAGAATTCATTACTACTACATTACCATTAATCTTAAGAGCTCTGAAGCCCAGTAAGACTTCTTAAGTATTAAAAAAAAAAAAAGATAAACTAACCTTAGGTAGAATTTTCATATTTAAGCACTTACCAGGTGTTTAAACCTCAAAGAAATCTTAAGAAGGGTCACATTTGAACAACTGAAATATAGTATGAATTCACAGTGCAAATGGCTGCCTCTTTTCTCAGTTGGGGGACGTTACAAATACCTATGACTGAGGATAAAGGTCAAAAGAGCAAAAACACAAAAACAAGTAACATGCAGAAATACAAACTTAAAGCAATCCACTAAATGTAACCTGCCTTGCCAGATCTTTTTTAACTTATTGGAAAAGTTGTTCTACTTAATATTGACAGAGAGATGCGTAAATCAATACATTTGGAACAAGCGATACATTTTAATTTAAAAATGTTCAAACTGCAGCAGTAAATCTATGCACTTAGCACATACGAATCAGAGGAGTTTGCTTGTTGGGTATTTTTGACAAGATAAGAAAAGATAGTATGCTAAGCTGAGATGCAAGCAACGTAACAAAAAAGAAACTTTCTGAAAAATATATTAGCTAAAAATAAGAACATGTTGAAATTAACTCTGTTGTCACTGGTTTGAATTTACCTAATGGAATAAAGGAATTTACCTAATGGAATAAGAGAAAGTTATCAAAACTCTCAGTTTGTCTGTTTTGCAATCTGCTCCACCAACACTATAAAGCTCATATATAGGCAGTTTTCAGTAAAATGAATGTCAGAAGGAGAAAAGAAAAAGGCAAAAACAGCTCTCAAGTTCTCAAATATAAGTAAAGCCTCCTCATTCCTTTCTTAGGTATAATATTGCCCCTCCTCATTCTCCCCATGCTACTTTGAAACTACTTTACTACACTTCCTAGTTTTGGTCTCTTAGATGTACTAAGTTTAATAAACTTTCTGTAGAAACATACAAATCTAAAATCTGTTACCTCAACTTCACATTTTAACATGGACTAAAGTATGCTGTACCAAGAAAAAATGAACAAACTTTTTTTTTGTTTTTTACTAAAAAACCCCACTATGATAAAATTAGAGAATTACAGTTTCTTTTTACATCTGTGCAATATACTCTAAGCAAATTGAGGAAATCATTAATGGAAGGGGATGAGGGAGGAATCTGGTAACTATGTACTGGAAGAGTAATTCTTTGAGGTGAAGGAACAGGAAAGCTGGGACACTCTTAAAAGGCTCTCAAGTGTAAAGAAGTGTTAGTTAATATATTCCATAATATTTTGTTTTCTTTATTACTGTGATAAAGGGAGATAAAAAACATTCTTAAAAGAAAAAATGTAGAGGTTATTTCAGCAATGAAATTATTAGTCTTAAATTTATGAAGTTATTTATTTTAGGAACAATGATGTCACCTTCATTAGGACTTGCACAGATTAAAATTTTTCTTGGCAGTGCTACTGCTCTTCTTTGTGTTTGCTCTATTTGATAATATAATCAGTTTCTGCTGTTTCTGCAAATGAATTCAAGTTTGTAGCAATTTGAAACTGGACTATAACTTTGATCATAACAAATTAGTGCTAATAAGTCCAACTGTTCATTCACCATGATGCTATTATACATTTGTAATGAGTGCTAGAAGACTGATGATTATTTTATTTCTAAGTACAGTAAGAGAACATAGAACCAAGAGCCAGTACTGTACCATTCAAAATGGATTTCAGCAGCTGGGATCATATAAAGAGGGAGAAAACATTACTATTAGAAGTGAACATTTCCTGTAAACACTGACAACTAAAATGTTTACTTCTAATAGGTAACCCCTGTGTGAAGCAAAAATCTAAATGCATAAACTCAAACAACTCCTGGGAAATGGTTGTGGAAAATAAAATTAAGGTGCTTTTAAGAATTGCTTCTAAACACTACTGGAACACGTAAAGCCCAAGATATACTACTCAAGTTATCAAGTCATAGTATTGCAGACAGCAAGCCGATCTGGTATCCTTTTAGATGATATTAAGAAGTGCATTTAATACATCACAACTGTTCTTTAAAAAGGTTTCTTATGTGACATTTTAGGTTGAAGAGAAGATTAAGTAATTATGAAAGTTTATCATATTTTGTCACTTGAAAAATGAAAAATATCAAAAGTACTCTGAAGCAACTGCACCATCTTCCTGATTATTTGGGTTCTATCTTCAAAACCAGCTTTCTGTCTCAGCCTACACACCCATCTTTTAATAAAGTTTTTGCTGTACTTTGTGTAGTGGAAGAAAATCTGACCAGGTAAGATGCCAAGAATTTTTATCAAAGCCTTAGGAATTTTCCATTTTGAATGGAATAAGGTTGCTGGTTACAATACTCCATCCCCTGCAATCCATGTAAATTCCTTCTGCTAGGATGACCATCTTTAATCCATCCCTAGAAGCCTGGAGCTCATAATGATCCTAAGCAGCTATGGTGTTCTGTTTGCTGGGTGCAGACCGATGCATTGCCAAGCAGAGTTTATTCTTGTTTCTCAGTCTCTGCTGTTTCTACTCTTTAATGGCAATATGTACTCAACTTTGCATTAGGTTTGCTATGATAAATAGATTTATTAAAATTACTACTAAATCCGGTACAAACAATGCTGGCAAAGAACAAAATAATGACTATAAGAAATACTAACAAAAAAACAGCTCTCAAGAAAATGAGAGAAAATGCCATGAAAATGCTGAGGATACAATAAGGAAAATGCCATTGAATGTTTGTGGGACATGGAAGTCCAGGAAATAATATGTATGACAATATGGCAGATGGCCTTCCCTCTATTTTTTTTCTTCCACATCTGCCTCTGCAGTGCTAATAAGTGGTAGTCCTATGCAGGACTGATGCAAGACAAGGGCTTTCTGGTTTATTTTTTTGTCTTAAACAAGACAACTGAGCGACACATTTTTACCTAACATGGACAACACAGAATGGTTAACATTCTTATCAAATATATGAAGCTTAATGGTCTAAGGTCACATAAGGTGTGCCTCCCTGCAATGGGTTACACAATAGGCAATAGAGGATGCTGTCAGCTGCCATCAGCAAGCTGGTACTTTATGCACTGTCTATCTGAACACTTGCCTCTTAACATGTATGTGTCCACTGAGTCCTAAGGAACACTACACAGATTTTCTGTTGTTTCAGGAATTCATACATCTAAACCAGGTAGAAAGAGGCTTGACTGGCAAAATCTGACAATTCAGACAGAATGCCAAGGACGGGAAGAAAGCACAGCACCTCACTAGAAACAGAGCCAATACTGGTATCAGAGCACAAATCAGACTCCTAGAAATGAAAGCCTCAAGCACTAAGATTTGACAAAGCTGCTCTTTATTGTTTTAAAAGATAGAGTATTTTATGATTTTATTTGTTTTTAGTAAATCTAAATAATATTTAACAAAACACTTAAGCACAGAGCAACACTTTGCTTGTGCTTTTGGCAAGACTATCATCTGAATCAGGAAGAACAACCTTTTCTTTTACCATACCACATTTTAAAATTCCTTTATTTAATAAATATGCATCTTTCTGCTCCATGCTCTACAAAGATCTTTCCTTGCTCTTCTTAAAGCCTATGCACTATAAACCCTATTCTGCGTCACTGATTTTAAATTTCATCTATAAAAGTCATTTTACATATACTACAAATAACAATATATGCCCCGGTTTGAATATTAAAGCTGTAATTCAATTTGAAGGTTCTTCTGACAGTATTCCAATATCACCCTTTTCCAAGATGCGACTTGAATCCTTTTGGTAAATTCACAAACTACCACAAACCAACAGCTTAAAAGCAGATATATTACATCAAGAAACTCATTAATGCTTACTGCTGTCAATTCAAGTCAGTACTGATAAGTTGGTCCTATATTATAATAACAGAAATTAACAAAACCAAATAGTTAAAATTAATTATACAAGGTTACATGATTACATCTTCATAATCCATACCCTAAAACCATTCTTATGACTTGCGATGTATTTTCTTCTTGCCTTCCTCTCAAATGGAAGGGAGGGTATTACTAGCTATTAGACAGAGAAATATGAAAACCCATAGACATGTAAATCCTAATTGCTACGAAGTGTAAAGCTCACCAAAGTCTCTGTTCCTAAGATTTTATTAGTTTTAACAGGTGCATAATTAATAGACAATACAAGGCTCAAATGGATTAAATTTGGCCTGTATGAATCTGGATTACAGTCTTAAAAGAGACTTAGTTTTTATTCTGTAAAACTTGAGACTATAGCAATATAGTTAAAATATTCAAAATTATATAACACACAATCGTATAATGTATATTTATCATATCTACTAAAGCTATAGTTTTCTATACTGAAGAGAAATCATAGCTTTTCAGAAGCTAACCACTTGGAAATTTAGTTACTTTCTCCTCATTAGGAAGCACACCAGTACCATTAAAGTAATGTGCATTGCTTTTTAAAGTACAATTAATATTGGCAATCTTTGTACATTACCTATACGCGTTAGACAGGCATAAGAGAAGTTTTGTACCAGTTATGCACTCAGTTTTCAGTTCTAACTTTGTCTTCTCCAAAGCATTTTATTGAAGTAAATTTCTGTAATTAACCTTAGTAATCAGCAAATTAAAAAAATAACACTTTTGAACATAACTCCTCCCCTCGCCCATTTTCTCCTGTTTCTTTTTGTACTGCTGTAAACATCAACATATACAAACCCAAGCCACGGCTATCTACTCTTTATTGTGCACAGCTTGCAGGGGTTTGGCAGCTGGAGGCAGGGGTGCAGCGTGACCTGGTTAGGAGGTGATCAAGGACCTTATAGCAGCCTTCCAGTACATAAAGAGGGCCTACAGGAAAAACGGGGAGAGGCTCTTTATCAGAGACTGTAGTGACAGCATGAGGGACAACAGTTTTAAGCTGAAAAAGGGTTGATTTAGATGAGATGTTAGATATTTTTTACTCTGAGGGTGGGGAGGAACTGGAACAGGTTGCCCAGAGAAGTCAAGGATGCCCCAACCCTGGAAGTATTCAAGACCAGGTTGGATGAGCAACTTGATCTAGTGGAAGGTGTTCCTGGCCATAGCAGGGGGATTGGAATTGAATGATCATTAAGGTCCCTTCCAACTCAAACCACCCTGTGATTCTATGATTAATATCTGGCCAGAACATCACTTGGCAAGAGAAAACATGAAGACAACAAGCAAAGGACAGTTATAATTCATAGTTCTTCGGTCAACATTCTTCACTTGGAAGAGGTTAAACAAATTAAAACAAAGTGCACAATAAAACACTGGAACAACCTCACAAGGGTTCTCTACTACCTACGATCCTGCTGCATATGACAACAACTCACAGTAATGCCTGCCAAAAAACACCCCACCTATCTGACCTCATTTTTGTTGACCACTGTCAAATCAGCTATTGCTACACAGTATGCAAGACCCCATCGAACTCTCAGGAGATGCTTGACACAGAATTAATGAGAGTCTAGTTCTCAATTATTACTTTTGCAAGAGAAGGCTTAAAGTGCCTGGGATTTGCCAATCTTCAACAAATTGTTCTTCAGTGACAAGCTCTTGAGTATATAGGTGCTGCCACTCAAGCAACAATAAGCAATACTTTTTTGTCAGGCCAAACATCTAGATGATAGTAAGCAACACTGGGCATGCAAATGAAAAAGACTGATCTACACAAAGCAGGAAGCCTTCAAGAATGATGTACAAACCTAGACAGGAACCAACAGCTTCCTCAGAATGCTCAGAATCAGATGTGAAAAGCACACAAAGCTTTAAAAAGTCTGCTCAGAGAGAACTGGTGCCAGGCATTTTGCCAAAGGACAGATCATTAATGGTTTCAATGATCTCCCCTTGGAGAGGGGGCTGCCAAGACAAATCCTCTTAGTTATATTAGAAAGGTTAAGTGAGGTGAAAAAAGTCCCACCTCTCCCCAGCTGTGGGTATTTCACCAGTTTGATATTTTGATAAAGAAATAAATTAATGCTTTAGGTGTTTACATTTAATTAGTCTGACGCCAACAGAGTTTCTAATAACCAGTATTATACACAGGTTTGTGTTTCCTTTGATTAGTTCTCTCAACAGCCAACCAGCTCTGTTACCCTACTGGAATAATCTATTTAGTATAAGTCAAGGCCATTTGATACCTCTGGGCTCTGTGTACACTCGCAGAATTGCTGGCCACTTTAAGCTCCTCCAGAAAGANCCAGTATTATACACAGGTTTGTGTTTCCTTTGATTAGTTCTCTCAACAGCCAACCAGCTCTGTTACCCTACTGGAATAATCTATTTAGTATAAGTCAAGGCCATTTGATACCTCTGGGCTCTGTGTACACTCGCAGAATTGCTGGCCACTTTAAGCTCCTCCAGAAAGACCATACAATAAAGGGGACACCATATATATACCTGAATCTCCAGGCAGTTTTCTGTCTCCCTTTAATGTAAGGTAAACCTGTTTATTTTCTTGTAAAGGCATAAGAAAATAGTTTCACACAGTAACACACTTTGAAAGCCACAAGCAGCACAGTGGACAATACCTCAAGGATATTATTTACCTTCCAAAGCAAAGTGTCTAAACATTCATCTGTTCCCTAAACACTTCTATGAACACCAGGCAAGAATTACTCTCCTTTCAAGAATGATATTCTACAGTTGATCTTCATAGTAGTAACTGAAAACTGAAGGGCATCATTACATTATTTAGTGTTCTATCAAATTAGTTAGCCACTATGAGTACTGAGAGCTATTGATTCAAATACACCCTTCACAGTATAGTATCCCAATTTCAATTATTCTGAGATTAAGTTTCTTTGCCTTACTAATTAATAGGAGGACTGCAGAAGAAATATCCAAAAGAAGTAAGGAATTATTCAAGATAAACCACAACACTGACTGAAAGGTCACCATCTTCTCTTGAAATACCAGTAACAGAGTACATCAATAGCCTGCAACAATCTTGGATAATTTTGCTAGGATTTTAGTGAAACCTCTCTGAAATTCAAATATTTTCTACAGTTATCATCACTACATGGGAAACCAGGAGACCACAGATATAATAGGTGCAATGTAACACAATCTAATAGTTTTATATCTATTATTCTAGCATTAAAAAAACATTAAATTATTTAGGAACTACATCTCCAAGGCCCCACAACCTCTCAATACATCACCACAACTAAAAGCAGGCAGTCACACTGAAGCCTTCTGTGTTACTGAGGAACTTCAGGTCTGCTGCACTTTAAGACTGCTCAACAACTCTGATCGTCCCACTTGCAGTCAATAACTCCCCTGAAGTAAGCAAAGCATGTACAAATCTCTCTCTACAGAGAAAAAACAAAACAATCTGCCCTCACAAAAACCTTGAAAATACACTCAAGCAGACTGCTTTTTAGAAAGCACCTTTCCCCACCCCATAACATATGAAAGAAAAAAAAAACTATAATGGAACATCTGGATAATCACTGGAGTTTACTATTAAGGGGTTACATTGGCGCTGTTGACGTTTTGTCATCTTGCATTGCTTTACTGTATGAACATCTCAACTTTTATTTTTGTAGAAATTATGTTCACTATAGGACAATTTGTGATTTTGAAAAAAAAACATTTGTACTGAAAAGATGTGAGAATTCTCTTCCATGCAAAACAGACTTTCTGAAGTAAAGAATCCTAGCAAACAGTAAAGTCTGAGCAAGAACAGTATTAAAAAAAAAAGAGCTGAGAAAGTTATGTTTTGAAGTTGAATATTACACAAAGTTGAAATGATAAAGTTTTTCTAATATAATTCTTACTTCTCTGAATTAATTTACAGTCTTTGCAACAGTTTACTCCATTAAATATTCATCATACCAACTACACTTACTGATGCTTTGCTAGCTTCTTTCCTCTTATGCACTTCTTCCAAGCACAGAAGGATGTGGCAAACCCAGACTTACTCTTCATACTCTTCATGAATCCTCAAGGTGCTGGTTGCAAGTGCTTCTTTCAAAGGTAATTTCTTTCTGGATCTTGCCAATTATTAGTACTACTAGGACCAACGGAGGTCACCTATTTCACTGATAAATATGTACTTAAAGCAATTAAAATAGAGAACATGCTNGTCAAGGCCATTTGATACCTCTGTGGGCTCTGTGTACACGCAGAAAATTGCTGCACTTTAAGCTCCTCCCGAAAGACCATACAATAAAGGGGACACCATATATATACCTGAATCTCCAGGCAGTTTTCTGTCTCCCTTTAATGTAAGGTAAACCTGTTTATTTTCTTGTAAAGGCATAAGAAAATAGTTTCACACAGTAACACACTTTGAAAGCCACAAGCAGCACAGTGGACAATACCTCAAGGATATTATTTACCTTCCAAAGCAAAGTGTCTAAACATTCATCTGTTCCCTAAACACTTCTATGAACACCAGGCAAGAATTACTCTCCTTTCAAGAATGATATTCTACAGTTGATCTTCATAGTAGTAACTGAAAACTGAAGGGCATCATTACATTATTTAGTGTTCTATCAAATTAGTTAGCCACTATGAGTACTGAGAGCTATTGATTCAAATACACCCTTCACAGTATAGTATCCCAATTTCAATTATTCTGAGATTAAGTTTCTTTGCCTTACTAATTAATAGGAGGACTGCAGAAGAAATATCCAAAAGAAGTAAGGAATTATTCAAGATAAACCACAACACTGACTGAAAGGTCACCATCTTCTCTTGAAATACCAGTAACAGAGTACATCAATAGCCTGCAACAATCTTGGATAATTTTGCTAGGATTTTAGTGAAACCTCTCTGAAATTCAAATATTTTCTACAGTTATCATCACTACATGGGAAACCAGGAGACCACAGATATAATAGGTGCAATGTAACACAATCTAATAGTTTTATATCTATTATTCTAGCATTAAAAAAACATTAAATTATTTAGGAACTACATCTCCAAGGCCCCACAACCTCTCAATACATCACCACAACTAAAAGCAGGCAGTCACACTGAAGCCTTCTGTGTTACTGAGGAACTTCAGGTCTGCTGCACTTTAAGACTGCTCAACAACTCTGATCGTCCCACTTGCAGTCAATAACTCCCCTGAAGTAAGCAAAGCATGTACAAATCTCTCTCTACAGAGAAAAAACAAAACAATCTGCCCTCACAAAAACCTTGAAAATACACTCAAGCAGACTGCTTTTTAGAAAGCACCTTTCCCCACCCCATAACATATGAAAGAAAAAAAAAACTATAATGGAACATCTGGATAATCACTGGAGTTTACTATTAAGGGGTTACATTGGCGCTGTTGACGTTTTGTCATCTTGCATTGCTTTACTGTATGAACATCTCAACTTTTATTTTTGTAGAAATTATGTTCACTATAGGACAATTTGTGATTTTGAAAAAAAAACATTTGTACTGAAAAGATGTGAGAATTCTCTTCCATGCAAAACAGACTTTCTGAAGTAAAGAATCCTAGCAAACAGTAAAGTCTGAGCAAGAACAGTATTAAAAAAAAAAGAGCTGAGAAAGTTATGTTTTGAAGTTGAATATTACACAAAGTTGAAATGATAAAGTTTTTCTAATATAATTCTTACTTCTCTGAATTAATTTACAGTCTTTGCAACAGTTTACTCCATTAAATATTCATCATACCAACTACACTTACTGATGCTTTGCTAGCTTCTTTCCTCTTATGCACTTCTTCCAAGCACAGAAGGATGTGGCAAACCCAGACTTACTCTTCATACTCTTCATGAATCCTCAAGGTGCTGGTTGCAAGTGCTTCTTTCAAAGGTAATTTCTTTCTGGATCTTGCCAATTATTAGTACTACTAGGACCAACGGAGGTCACCTATTTCACTGATAAATATGTACTTAAAGCAATTAAAATAGAGAACATGCTTATAAACAATTGCTGAAGGACAAAAACATATGCAATACCTCTGTTAGAGTAAGCTACCACAGAATTAGGAGAAGAACCTTCCTCATCTAGACTGTACTCCTACAGAGCACATACCTCAGAATAAGAGTCCTACAAGGACTCTAGACAGATTTATATAATTGCTGGAAACTTGGCTTTGTTGCAAGTGCTTTTGACTATTTTTGTAACACACACTACTATAACTGGATGCAGAGTAGAACTGATTAGTGCCGATTTCAACATTCCAAAGGGTCAATCATTACCCAACCTACCCTTGAAGAATTTTCTAAATACATGTATTATGACACATGTATCCCTTCAATACCCTGAGTATTTGTATTTGTACACAATTAGAATAAGGCCTAAGCACTGTGTAACAGAATTGTACATCCACATAAAAATAAGAAAGTAACTTTGAAAGAGATACATGATCATATTGATACTATTTTTAGATCAGCAGGTAAGACCTGTAATTATAGCCTGATCTTTGTCTAAGAAAACATCTGTTTTCTTCACTGTGTAATTAGTAAAGTTAATGAATTCCAATCTACACACACAAATGATTTTTTTAAACTCTGAAATCAATCACTTTAATACCAAGTTGCTTTCAGCTACACAAATGTACCAGTAAGTGATACTGTAGATGTAGTTCAAATTATGAATGTAATTTTATTTATAGTTATGTTTGAAACATTTTCTAACCCTCTCCCTCTGTTCTGCCAATACTGACAGTTATAGTATCTACAAAACAGATCTGTGCATTAAGAAATTTCATATGGCAACATACTACATTAAGCTTCTCATACATAATTCTTGTCAGAAAACTGACTAAAAGATCACCTTGTTTAACTAGATCAGAACAGGAAATATTCTTATTTTAAAAAAACTAAGACTATACTTCTCTGACAAATTTCATCATATACAGAGCATGAAACTACTGAACAGTGAACACAATTTCACAACATTGATTAGCAGATCAATCATTAAAGTGATGAAAAATTTCTTTAAAAATATTTACTTCCTAAATAGGTATCACTTTAAGAATGTGAAATGGCAGATAAGCACATGTGAAGAGGTTAATATTGGACAATTACAGACACAACAAACAATGGGTAATACACAATGTACTTCAGTTCTCTCTGGTACTATCACTGTCTTGCTGTTATGAAGGGACAATAAAAGGAGGCTTCTATCATACTCTGAACAGTCACAGCTGTATTCTAATTAAAAAGCACGATTCTGATTTTCCATACTAAAACTCTGCCCAAAACCTATATATCTGTTCATTTGCTATAATTGTTCGAGTTTTCCTCTCTGAATCAGAGAGATGTGCTGGAGAAAACCAGCTAACAGTCTCATAAGTACTTGTTTTATGAATCTGGCTCTCAGTCAAGAAGCAGCACAGAAAAGTCTTTTAATCACCTTCTGATCAGAATTTACTGGATTGTATCTAAGTTCAAGGGTATTAAAATGTGCAAAGGAGATTATGAAAAAATGGCTAGGTTATAGATTTTAACTTCTTAACTAGAAAATTGACTCAAAATAGATTTTCTAATTTACAATGAATCAAAAGAAAAAACATTAGACCATAGCAAAAGTGGCACAAATGTATAAAAAAGCAAATGAATAAACATTTGAAAAGATTTATTATTAGAAATTGTAATAAATTTTGGAAAGATGAATCGATTTTAGTTAAAAGATATAACTGACAATTTATTGGGCAGGAAGATGCATTATTTTCCAATTGTTATCCACCTACAGTAAAACTGATTTGTGTCCTATTGTATTTTATGGAAAAGGAGAGAGCAACTTTCAGTGATTTAGATTAAATGTATTAATCATAACCAGGCACTGTGAACTATATATCTACTATTAAAGAAGATTTTTGACATTTAATTCTGTAGCAATATTTTGGCTCTGTACCACTCTTCCTAAATCCAATTCCTGCTACAGTTGGCAGATTTCTCCTTTTTAATTTTATGGGGCTTAAAGTAGCATTTAACCACCCATGCGGTAAATAATGCAGGATTAGAAATATTTAGTGTTTTGTTTCTCTTTGAAGAGTACTAATCCATCAACTGCCAAATATTTTTAAAACATTTTCCATATTCTTATAACATCTAATGTAAGATTAAGTAAAACGTGCTATGTAAATGAAGTTGTTTTCCTGAAACAAACAAAAAAATCACATTAAACTTTAAAGAAAATATGCATATACATCACTGATATAGGGGAATTCATTTTGTAAAGATATGTTTGTGTATAGGGAAAACTTTAATAAATCCTTCAGAGTTTTAAAATATTATATATGATGTGACTATTAAATAGTTTATTCTCAATAATCTGGCAAAATATAGTTAAGTCTTCCATTCTTCTAAGCAAGGGATATCAATATATTTAAAAATATTTATGCCCAACTTAACAGTGAAGTGCTAGCTTTTGTTTATGCAGTCGCCCTCTTTTTTTATGCAGTCATTTCCTATCTTTTGCTCAAGTTCCATATTTCACTGCATGGAAAGCTGCCTTCTGACTGACAATGTTCTTAAAGTTATCCTAGTTATTGTCTTAAATTGCTTTAGACCTACACCAGCAACTAGATTCCAGTTTTTAAAAACCACTAAAGAACAAGAAAAGGGAGAAAGCATTAGGTCAACAACATCTCAATCACCATATGCATGCGTTCTTTTTCAAAGCACAGCAATATAATATAAAGCAGGAAAATGATTTCTTTCTGCAGTGTGACTGCATTTTTATTCTTTGTAGAATATAATCTACTGTAAGCTTGCTGTATCTATCTGCTTAAGTATTTGTAAAAAGTCTTCTAGAACTAAGCAATCGAACAGGAAGGGGTCTAAGGAGAAGAGGGGAATGGGCATATTTTGTCTAATGCTCTTTAAAGTAAATTTCACAAGTGTTAAAAAAAATACACATGCATAGCAGGACAATTGCAGAGTTTGTCCATCAGTTAGCAGTAAGAAACCCTATTCCTGGACCCTTAAGATCATAATCCGCAGGAGTGCCAAGTCAGGGCTGAGAAACAAGAGAATAAGAAAGTTGTTCTTCATACTTGTGAATGCAGATTTCAAAAAACAACCATAAAATGAAGGACTATCTAAAGTTAATAGTAAGAAAACAAAAAATACATAAAGAAAATTAGATCATTGGAAGCAAGTAAGAGTTTGCTCAAACAAATTGCAAGAGGCTGAGCGGTCAGATTTCTGAACAGTTATCAAAACTGTTGAACTGAAAGGGTTCACATGATCAGATATAGTAGCTTATGCTTCACTTGGAATGGAAACTAAAAAAGCACCTACTACGTTCTAACTGAAAGGACAGTAATTAAAAGGCAAGGGCCAACAGTCTCAAACCGCTCCATCTGGAAGTGCAGATGTCAAACTTTTTCTTGTTGTCTTCTTTATCCTGGTATACATTACGTAATTTGATAAATGGTTTAAGTACTGACAAAACAAAGATGACTATGCTTTTGAAATGGTTTTGCCAACAATTATATGTAGGGCTTTCCACATCATCAAGAGACCACTAAACACAAAAGCTTTGAATTTTCCTGTGACACACCTCAAAACCCACAGCATTATTAATTTACTAATTACCTTTTGGTAGTGACCTTTCTATTCTAGGATTGTTTATTACCATTTATTTAAAGCCAGCATTGCAGTTTATCCATTTACTGGATAAACATGTTTAACAAAGTATTCACTTCTGCAACTCATTTAATTTTAAAATCTCTCAGAAATACATTAAACAAAGACTACAGTTCTGTAAAGAAAAGGATCACTTCTGCATTCAGTTACATTTTCACTTGCTGTAAATACCATGTGATAACTATCAGATGAGGCAGGGCAGTCGCTAAGAAGTTTTTAGTGCTTTCTTCCCTCCTCAAAACTATGCTCTCAATGTGCACATTTAACTTTATTATTTCAGGAAACAAAATGGCAGCAAACAATTTTCCAGCTAAGTCACAGATAGGCCAGGCTACAACAACTGTGGTTCACTTCAATTCCTCATAGTTATTTTTAACAACCTATAGAAATTGTCTTTACATCTGACTAACTAAAAACACAGCTACGAAACAGAATGGCAAAGGAGTACTACTTCATTCATGTATTGTACCTCTCATTACAAAAGCAGCAGAATAATTTTTTGGGGCAATTCAACACAATGCATCATGTGTGTTTGTTACTTTATTTTCTGTGCTGTGTTTTGAGGTTATTTGATAGATGCATGTCCCTGACAAATTGCTGGAAAGGACACTGAAGATCTAGTTTAATTCACTATTTCTACAGCTGCCTCTGATTATAAGCTGTATGAATTCAGACTGCATATATAAAACCACCAACATTTTAAATTACAGTTTGTATCTCTAATTTTGTTATGAATCAAACAAGATTAAATAATTTTAATTCCCTGTCTTTGCCTTACAGTAGTGATTTGAAAGATGACCTGGAAATGGTATTATTGATCACTTTTCAGACAAGTATTTTTTATAAGATATTACCTAAAGCAAAGCTAGAGCAGAGCTAGCAAACAAACCAAGTTAGTGCATCTGTATATAAATAGTGTATCACAAAACAAATCTATAAGGTCACTATGGAGACATCTACAGATAGGCAGAGTACTTCTATTAGATATCGAAAGTGCCAGTTTTCCCTATATATGAAATGCAACCAACAAGCAGATGGACTATTTTCAAGTTGCTCCATCTACTGCTAGCCCTCATTCTCCCACATCACCTTGTCAATACAAGAAGACAGTTTCATATGGAGTGGAAAATCTATTAGTGAACGAGTGACTATAGTTTGAATTAGCAAGAAACTTTCAACAGTTTAGGAGTTATATCTGATATTTTACTTGCTTTCAGTTAAAAAATGCTAAACAACGTGTTAGTCAAAATCACTGTAATGATTTATTTGATGTTTATGATGTTACTAAGACATAGTACACCTGCATGTGTTCCATAGCTACTACACATTCAGATTTTCTTTTATACCCAGCATTAAATGATCAACTCCCTTACTAAGTTCAATACAAGGAAATAGGGCTCCTAACTTGACACTGCATACAAGACTACGTTTCACCATTAATTCTTCAAAACACTTACTGAGGCATTAAGAAGTTTCTAGAAGAGACACAATAGGTGAAATTTTTGCAGAAAAGAAACTACAGCCAATTATATATAAAGGTAAATTCTTCCTATTTCCATTAGAATCTCACTGAAACATAAAACAAAGAAACAATATGGACTTGGGACTTGCCTCATATTTTGAAGTCAGAGGTTTTTAAAACTCATTATTATCTGTAAGGAGTGGTGCAAAACTATGAAATGTGTTTTTGAGACAGACACTAACTGAAGAATAAAAGGGATATGATATGCTATTTGCCCTGGTTTAAGAGAAAACTGAAGTGTAATTGTAGATGACTATCATTTGAGCGGTTGGGTTAAGGTGAATTACAAGGCATACTGCTCAGACTAACAGTTCATAGCACTTGTCACCATGAATAAGCCACAAGATGCATTTAAAAAATAAGCAGTACATTTGGCATTTCTGAAGCTAATGCTGGAGGGCAACCATTTTGCTGAAGTGGGATACTGATTTTGACACTATACTTGAAGTGAGAGTCCAAGAAAAGGGACTAAATCACTACATTCACTTTAGCTAGACAGAAATTTATCTTTGATATTTTATTTCATCAAGAAAAACCACTGTGAGCTCTGTTGCACAGTGGAAAGAGAATATCTGTTTCAGTAGTTAACTGAAACATGAACAAATCATTTTGTTGACAAAGTACAATTGTTACCTCTACAAGGTACCAGTTGTCTGATGTATTTATACTATTCTTTTTTCTTGATGAGCACACATTTTGTAAGAATGAAACTAGGTCACAATTCAAGACATTACATACTAATTTACAATATAAGTCACATAAAAGAAAAAAAACCCCACATCCTTACTCTCACCAGCTAATGCCTTTACAACGATTACAAACCAGCTGAGTATTTCCTGAACTATTTTAATCATGGCAGAGGGGTTTACACTTAGGTAACAGACTAATAACAAGAATGACCAACCTTAGATTTGCTGAAATCTAAACATTTGGTATTCGAGTTACCTGTAACTCCTTTTTCATTAATGAATTGCAGATTCAAATGAGACAGCAATTTTGTGCTGGTTTTTTGTCCTTTTTACTGGTTTGATGACACCAAGAGGAGCACAGATTTTCATTAAGCGATTACAAATGACAAAAATTGCTGTCAGTTAAAACAAACATAGGTTGTAAGGGAGAGTTTACTAAATCATTCAGATCTCATAAAGGACATGTAGAATTCAAATTACTTTGTATCATGACAACTATGTGGACAAAACTGATTGACTAATTCTAGTGCTCTGCCTTGAACAATCACAATATTTAACTGTGGCTTAAGTGTGAGTACCACCATTGGTACTTCCAGTCATGGGAACCACTTTAAGAAATATCAGCCTACTAGGAAACATGGTACAAGTATAATTACTATTCTTTTGATCAATAAGTATGCCAAGCAATTGATTCAGTCACTAAGCTTTTACTCTTCCAACAGGTGCTTATCATGGCTGGTGGAAAACTTACATTAATGAAAGCAAAATTGCACTTGAAATTAAATTTGTGGAAAAAAGAACCTCATACTATGCAAAACACATAGCAAGTGTCAGAACATTAAGCAATTTTCCAAAAAAGATTTGATACGTGAAGTTAAGAACATCCCAAGTAAGTCAACATCATTCCCAGTATTTATATACCATTTTTTAAAACCGACATTGTTTATAATGGGATTTTCAAATCTGACAGAAGCTTTCCCTTCACTTCCATTTCCACATAAAATACAGCTATTTCAACAAAACTAAGTTCTGAAGTCCAGAAGAGTGCCATTTGTCTAATTCTTTGGGAAAATTGTAGCAATTTTGCCAACAGGACTAGACATTGGAAGAACCAAAAGCAGGGTATAAACTGCCATCACGGAGCACCTCCTCTGCTAACAACCTGGATTTTTCTGTCTGAGACCCTCTAGCTGCAGGGAGCACATGAGTGCAGGAAACCATCCACACCTCAAGGAAGCTTCCTCTTCTACTCAATGTTGTACACCTAAGGTGCTGAGTTAACTAAACTGAGGATTAAATAGCATGACTTATTCACTATATCTCTATGAATTTAAGACAACTATAAATCAGGAAAAGCATAGTAAGAATGTTTTAAAAGTATCTGAAAAGATATTTTAATGACAGAAAATCTTAATAAAACCCCCATTAGAAAAATCAAATGCCCCTACTCTCCTATTCACTTAAACGAAAAACCATTTGCAGCTTTAGCAGTGTAAGGTTTCAAAACATCATCCTCACAGAAGCCTAATACTCCTCATCTTGAAGGAGTGAAAGTCTGGAATCCAACAAAAGTTTAGTTTTGTTATCACACTTTGTCTAATACCACACATATTTCCACACAGGTTGGCAGAATGACTATCACTCCAAATGACAAAAGTCACTAACTACAGAAAATAATTAAAACTCCACAGATAAGTTATTCTGTGCATCTTTGTTTCTATCTGACTGCATGCAACACATTGGTGTAAGAGTTCTCCACAATACCAAATCAACCCTAACTTAAAAAGTGCTGCTTTGCCAGAAGCTGCAGAGCATCATAAAAAGACTTCTGACCAATACTGTAAAAACAATGCCTGATTCACTCTTCAGAGAAACATTCCTCAGATATGTAAAGATACAAATTCCAAAGTATTTTGACAAGAAAAAAAAATGAAAACACATAGCTTTTTCTTCAGTTAAAAGGAACTTAGAAAAAAAAATGTTTGATTTGATTTTACATTTTGAAAGCAGTTAACAAAAAGCACGAGTGCTCAATATGTCTTTTCTCCTCACATCAACAGAGTAGTAGTTATCTGACAATTTCTTTTGAGAAAAACTTCTAATTTGGGAATTCTGAAAGTCACAGGATTTGACAGAAATACACAGACACCTTCAGATAAGAGACCTCAAATGTAATAATTCAAAAAATACATTAAAAAGACTACAACTATGTACAGTAAAGCTCAACAGTACAGCTATGTAAAAAGAAAAATCAGTCCTAGGACTGCAAGAGTTAAATTAGGCTGCTTTTAATATGAAGCCAACCCCCTTGACAAACCTGATGGATGGAAAAAACAGCAGATTTGAGAGAAAACATTTTAATTGGACATGGTTTTTTGCACTTTATCTCAGTCAAATCACTTCCTATTACAATGTGCTTCCCAGAAACATTGGGCAAGCTGAAGGATATAACCCAGTTGGAATGACTGGTTT